>JASCZW010003286.1:0-34302 GCA_034211315.2 Aedes japonicus | reverse complement strand
AGTGGGTCTCACAATAGTTGCCCCTTTTTTACAGTCTTGGTTTCTTTCAGCTGATTAAATTTAACCGCGGAATTGATTAAACCCGTATTAAGTGTATAGCTTGAGTTTGACAGCTTATCGCTGAAGATAAATAAGCGATTCCGTTTGTTTATATTTATCAGCAAGCCATACGGGAGCAAGTTTTAAAATTACATTTGCAAAAGCTTAGACCGTGTCAGATATTCAATAGCCTTTAGCAGTTCAGTTATAGAGCTTATTTTACCCCACTTACTCTTATATTTTTGAATAATGTATAAACAACTTTGCACGGTAGGGCTCAAGATCAACAAAACAGTGCTAATCGCATGTGAAATTTCCTGGAAAATCGAATAAAAGCTGTTCAAACTACCACACGGCTCTGTGAACGAAGATATAGCTGGTTTTACCCCACTTCTCCTTGTAATCTTGAATCTTCTTTATATATAAAAATGGATTTCTGTCTGTCTGTCTGTCTGACCCTAATAGACTCGAAAACTACAGATCCGATCGGCGCGAAATTTTGTATGCAGGGGTTTTTGGGGCCGGGGGAGGTTCTTATGATGGTTTGAGACCCCTCCCTATACTGGAAAGGGGGGCTCCCATACAAATGAAACACTCATTTCTACATAACTCAAGAACTAATCAAGCAAAAGAAACCAAATTTAGCATGTGTGAGTTTTTGAAGGCAAAAAATGGTTCAATGTTGATTTGAGACCCCTCCCCTTTTTGAAAGGGAGGGATCCCATACAAATGAACGCAAATCTTTGCATAACTCGAGAGCTAATCGGGGAAATGGAACCAAATTAGGCATGTGGTAGTTTTTGAAGGAGAGAAATGTTTCTATGGTAATTTGAGACTCTTCCGCCATATGAGGAAGGGGAGGGGGGCGGCTCTCAAACAGATGGAACACAAATTTCTGCATAACTCGAGAACTAATAAAGCAAATGGAACCAAATTTGGCATGTGGAGGTTTCTGAAGAAGATAAATGTTTCTTCGATGGTGTTGACTCCTTCGCCTTCTGGAAGGGAGTAGGATGGGCTTCAATACAAATGAAACACAAATTTCTGCATTACTCGGGAACTAATCAATCAAATGGAACCAAATTTGGAATGGACGAGTTTTTGTCATTAAATGTTTTTATGGTGGTTCCAAGCCCTTCCTCCCTCTAAAAAGGGGGGCTCCAATACAATGAAACACAAATTTCAACCAAACATGAGAACTATGCCTATTGCTTTGCAAATTTGTATTCAGTGGTTTTTGGGTCCGGGAAAGCATCCTATGATAGTTAGAGACCTTTCTTGCCTCTAGCAAGGGGGGATTCCATGCAAATGAAAAACAAATTCCTGCATAACTCGAGAACTAATCAAGCAAATGGAACCCAAATTGGTATGGGTGAGTTTTCGAAGGCAAGAAATGTTTATATGGTGGTTTGAAACCCCTCCTCTCTATGGAAAAAAGGGGCCCCCATAAAAATGAAACAGGAATGGCTGATAATTATACCTACTGCTTTGCTAATTTGTATGTAGGAGTATTTACGTCCGGGAGAGCATCTTATGATAGTTCAAAACCCCTCCCGTCTCTAGAAAAGGGGGTCCCCATGCAAATGAAACCAAATTTGGTATGGGCAAGGTTTTGAAGGCAAAAAATGTTATTATGGTAATTTGAGACCTCTCCTCACTCTGGAAAGAGGGGTTCCCATACATACGAAACAAATTTAAACCAAACATGAGAACTATCCCTACCGCTCTGCAAATTTGTATGTATGGGTTTTCGGGTCCGGGAAAGAATCTTATGATAGTTCTACACCCCTCCCGCCTTTTAAAAGGGAGGGGTCCCGTGCAAATGCAAAACTATTTCCTGCATAACTCAAGAACTAAACAAACAAATGGAATCAAATATGGCATGTGGAGGTCTTTGTGGGCAAGAAATGTTTCTAAGGTGGTTTGAGACCATCTCCTATTTGGACGAAGGGGCTCTCATACAAATAAAACACGAATTTGAGCCAAACATGAGAATTATCCCAACAGGTATGACTATTTTTATGCAGGGATTTTTGGAGTCGGGGAAGGTTCTTATGATGGTTCGAGACCCCTCCCGCATTTGAAAGGGGTGCTCCCACACTAATGAAACACAAATTTCTGCATAACTCGAGAACTAATCAAGCAAATGGAACGAAATTTGGGATGTGGGAGTGTTCAGAACCAAGAAATGTTTCTATGGAGGTTTAAGACTCCTCCCCTCTCTGGAAGGGGTGGGCTCTCATGCAAATTAGACACAAATGTCAACCAAACATGAGAATCATACCTACTGTTATGAAAACTTATATGTAGGGGTTGTTGAGACCGGAGAAGGTTCTTATGATGGTTCGAAGCTCCTTCCCCGCTTGGAAGGGGAGGACTTCCATACAAATGAAACACAAATTTCTGCAGAGCTCGAGTTCTTGGAATTGGAGTTCTTCAAATAGAACCGACTATGGCATGTGAGGGTTTTTGGGCAGGATATTTTTCAAGAAGCATTCCCTCTGGAGAGGGGGAAGGAGGGCTCTCAAACGAATGAAAGAGACATTTGAACCAAACATGAGAATTATCCATGCAACTTAAACACAAAATGTGTATTTTTCGGGTAAGAAACATATTTTGATAGAAGTTTGAACCCCTTTTTAGTCAAAAATTGGATGAGCTACTCTCAGTGCTACATTATGAACAAGAAGTTATTCTTAGGTTATGCAAGAGCAAATTACGTACAAACTGCCAGGATACGGCTTCGTTTGTCTATGAAATGCTTCTACGCACAAAGCAAAACCGGAAGAAACTACCGTTCCAAAGGTTAAATTAACAACCAAAACCCTTTTTTTATTGCATAAATAACACACACAAGCAAACAAAAATATTTTAACCAGATTCATTCAGAACAAAAACCAGAAACGCGACAGTTCTAATAATTTTTCATTCATTTAGTCGCATGCGTTGCAAGGCTCGCACCGGGCTCAGCTAGTAGTTTATAGAAAGCTTTGCTCGGAATGGCTCAAGATCAACCAAATTAGACTAAGCCTATGTAAAATTTCCTGAAAAATGGAATAAAAGTTATTTCATTTTACACATGGCTGTTTTAACAAAGATATGGCTGATTTTACCCCACTTCCCCTTATATTATTAAATAATTTATAGATATCGTTCCACAGAGGGACTCAAGATCCACAAAATAGTGCTAATCTCATGTAAAATTTCTTAAAAATCAAATAGAAGCTGTTTCAACTACCGCACGGCTCTGTGAACGAATATATGTCTGATTTTACCCTCTATTATTGAATAGTTTATAGATATCTTTGCTCAGAGTCGCTCAAGATCAACAAAATAGGACTAATCCTGTGTGAAATTTCCTGGAGAATCGAATATAGGTAGTTTTATATGCCACACGGCTCTGAAAACAAAGATTAAGCTGATTATATCCCTCTTCCTCTTATAGTTTTGGGATAAATAATGCAAATGTATGGCTTAAACTGGGGTGAAATCAGCAATATCTTTGTTCAATGAGCCGTTTGGTGGTTAAAACAACCTCTATTTGATTTTCCAAGAAATTTCATACAGGATTAGTCCTATTTTGTTGATTTTGAGCAACTCCGAGCAACGATATCTATAAACTATTCAATAATCAGCCATATCTTTGTTCACAGAGCCGAGCGGTAGATGAAGTAACTTCTATTCGTTTTTTCAGGAAATTTTACATTTGCATAGCCTTATTTGGTTGATCTTGAGCCACTTCAAGCAAAAAAATCTATAAACTATTCAAGAATACAAGAGGAAGTGGGGTAAAACCAGCCATATCTTCGTTGAAACAGCTTCTATTGTTTTTCCGTGCAAAGATATCTATAAATTATTCAAAAATATAAGTGGAAGTGGGGTGAAATAAGCTCTATAACTCCACAACCATATCCGTGCGGTGATTGAAACCAATTCCATTCAATTTCCCAGACAATTTCCAAGCGGTAGTGGCCTTGTTTACAAGCCGCGCTTAAATGTGACAAAAGTTACAGATTTTTTCCTTAGTTTTCATCAGTTTTTGCCCACGTTTGGTGTAGATACGATGATGTGTTTTGCATTTTAAAAAAGCATGATTTAATCACATGATACACAGAATACCGACATTACCACTGAGTCCAAACGGCATGACTAAAGAACTCGAATACATTTTTGACACAGCACACTTGAATGGTTACTGCCGGAAACTAATACAAAACGTAATCAACAAAGAAACACAAACACAATGCAAACAATCACTCACCACATTAACAGAAACATAGCCCTAACTTAAAAGAATACCAATGACATACGATAACCACACTACACAATTACGACCAATCCTACGGAACTTTGGTTTTGAAATAGTTTTTTCTAGTAAAAATAATCAACTTAAAACTATCTTCGGTTCTGCTAAAGACCCCACTGACAGTCTAAGCAAATCCGGGGTCTACAAAATAACTTGTGACCATTGCGAAAAAAATTACATTGAACAAACTAAACGTAATCTCAATATTCCTTTCAAAAAGCATATTGCAGAAGTAACTGAAGCAAACAAAGACACTCGCAAAGGGCTCAGACACAATTTTAAATCACACACATATTCAACAGAAAACATTTTTTAAACTTAAATAACATACAATGTTTAAGACATATTACAAACCCTTGGAAACCAAATGTAGCGGAAAGCATAGCAATCCACAAACAAAATTCTAAAAAAATGCTTAATAAGGATCAAGGAAACGGATATTTGTAACTATTTAAATTTATTCCTTCATCACAAAAACAACTCACTACACAACATAACACCAATTTGACTACCTTCAAACGAAGTAGGAATTAATAAACTTGTTGGCATTAAACAACCTTAACTGTGAGGTAACAAACAAAAACATAAACACATTAGGGTACATTCCCACACACCCCTACCTCATACATCGAGATACCAACAAACCTACTATAAACACTAGATCTACTGTGATGTTCCCTTCAAGTCGAGCACTGAAGAAGTCTGTAAGTCGCCGACGAAATAGGCCTATCTGTCAAAAGATAATTTTAAATTCTCCTAGTTTCCCAATCACAATCGTTCTACTAATACCTACGCTCAAAAAAGTCTTTTAAATAGTGTTTTTAAAAAAAAATGAAAGGGATTTGTTTGATATTTATGACCAAATTCCACTGGAAATTGTGCAACGATGTGTTTATATTAAATGTAAATGCAATGATTTGATCGATTTGTTTTGCCGTAATCTCATATTATTATTGTGACACCTATTGTGAGACACCCTGTACAATCTAAGGCTAATGTTAATTAAAAACACATAAATAAGTTTCATATACTCCAAATCACGTACAGCCAAAATATTTCAAACTGGCACATTGGGTTGTCTACAGAGCCCTAAGGGAATAATAAAACTCAGACTCCACGATGCTCAGCACAAGACAAAATAATGTGATCTGCGTCCTGGTAACCTTGTCCGCATTCACAGAGATTGCTGTCGCTCAGCTCGGTATAAATGAGCGTTCAAAGAATAATGATTGGACATGAGGCAAGACATGAAACGAATGAAGTCTCGACCCACATCTCCCTTAAAAGTTTTCTTCGACACGATGGTAGAATATTGCCATCGCCCCAAATCTTCCTTACTCCATTTGTACTGCCAGCTGACGACTGACTGTTGACAAAAAAAAATAATTATAGGCGATTAGTCGATCACAAATATCGCATTCCATAGCACCCACCTTTGCAATCGAGTCCGCTCTTTCATTGTCCAGAATTGAACAATGAGATGGGACCCATACAAAGGTGATGATAAAAGAACGCGAAGATACAGCACTTAGAAGCTCCTGTATTTTCATGAGAAAATACGAGGAGTGCTTTACCAGGCTCAATGAAAATGAAGTACTGATGCGGTGTAAAAGAACAATTTCTAGCGTAAAGTGTATTGCCGCTAATTCAGCGACATATACGGAACAAGGAACTTGAAGTTTCAATTGTCGCTATAAATTTCAATAAATACACCAAAGCCTACTAACTCCTCTATCAATGATCCGCCAGTGATGAACGATTTAGTGGAATCAACTTGGCCAAACTTTGCAGCAAATATTACCGGAGCAATCATAGGACGATGATGATCTGGGATGGTTAAATTAAAATGAACCGAACTGCCGAATTTAGAGAAGCAAACACAATTGGGAATATTAAGCGAAGGGCTTACATCCTATGTTATGTACAAATGGTACAAAGTCATGAAGCGGGTTTGAGGATTCAACTCAAGGAGCTTCTCAAAATTTTCGATCACCTGGGGGTTTATAACGTCACACCTGGTGAAGAGCCGGAGAAATAATTCTGAAAACCGATCCGAGAGTGGCAACATGCCAGCCAGCACTTCAAGACTCATGGTGTGAGTCGAGTGCATGTAACCTAACGCGATACGAAGACACCGATACTGAATACGTTCCAGTTTTTAGATGTGCGACCGAGCCGCTGAGTGAAAACAAAAACTACCGTATTCTATAACCGACAAGATCGCTGTCCGGCACAACGTAAGATGATCTTGCGGATGTGCTCCCTACCAGGTTCCGGTAATTGTTCGACAACCGTCAATGGCTTGGGGAGCTAAATCGGGAACCTGTAGAGTGTCCATGAGAAAAGCTCATATGTTTCTCTGACAGCAAATTGTACAAAATAATATTCATTAATGGAGAAAAGCCACAAGCGTGGAGTTTTCTGAAAGAACTTCAACAGATACTGAATCAAAAGCCTCTTTGATATCCAAGAATGCAGAAGCAATGAGCTCTTTTTTAGCAAATGCTAGCTGAATATCTGTAGAAAGCAACGCAAGACAGTCAATCGTTCCCGTACCCCTACGGAAAACCATATTGAGTATCTGAAAGCAGGTTGTTCTTCTCTACAAATTTGTCCAGACGGAGGAGGATCATTTCTGCAACAACTTTCGAATACAATATAACTTCGTGATGGGTCGGGCTTCTGTTCTTAAAATCGGGGCATCAGGGGTTTTGGATGTCCTCAGAAGAGATAGAAAGTCCTGTTTGTAGTTAGTACTATGAAAGCCAGGTATAATTGGATTCTCCTTTTTTCCGCCTTTCCTTGAAATTGGAAAGCTGTTTTTGGGCTCGGGTTCAGCAACTTTCCATGGGCGGACGCGTCTTTGCTTCCGTGAAGCACCAGCTGGAAAACTGACTGATGTTCGCTCTTCAGCCAAATCAAAGTCAGACTCGTCATCTGACAGAGGAACAAACGGATTTGTATTGACATTGGGTGATGGTGAGGCTTTTTTGATGTTGTTTAAGTGGCCGTTCTAATTTTTCCCCGCATTGTTTGTACGGCGGGTATGACGAGAGAGCAAAAGGAAGAGAACCCTTGCAGAAACCAAATTTTGATATGCTATCTGCGCAGGCGCCATTTTCATGTTTCTCCACGCAATTCGAGCAGCGTGCCTTATTGCCGCATTGGACGTCGTATGTCCCATCTGCTTGCATTTTTGGCAGATCATGACCAGAGGTACAAACATCCGCACAGGTAATCGAAGTATTGAGGGAGGGCTGAGCCAGAGAAGTTCACACGAAAAGAGTATGACGGTGTATTGTTATAAATTTAGAGTTAACCAAAGATAACTCCTCGCCATTCAATCAGACGAAGACCTTTCGACCAATTCTCAAGGGATTAACCTAAACAAGCCGTTTACAATAGCTTTTGGAGGAAAACTACAAACATTGCTATTTGATGTCAAAGAACCAGGGACGTGACTGACAGCCATCCAGCCAATATCGGTATATTGTTACCCTGTTTGGCAACTCGACACTGCACCGATGGTTGGTAACCGGGTAGGAAAAAAAAAACAATTTGCCCGCTCGGTGAGCAACCGGTTCGTAAATTTGACAACCTGACCCAACCGAGCCGAGCGTTGCTATTTGAAAAAAAAGCAAAACAAGTTGAATCGTTAAAACAACATCTTCTTCTAAAAGATTTTCATTTCAATTTGAGTGTTTCCGATTAGTTTTTAAAGTGTTATTTGCTAATTTCACGTTTATTGAGATAGGGTATGTGTCCCTTGACTCAGCCTATTATGCAACCATCGATTACATTTTTGATTTGAACTCTTAAATTTTCAAGCTGAAGGCGAGATTCAAATAGTTCTACACTTGCTAAGATAAGTTTGAGAAGACATTTGGTAGTATGTATCACGAAAAGTTACACAACTCTTTTTATAAAGTCAGAAACTTTCAAGGGATATGGATTTAATGTCGGTCTACAGGCACCAAATTGGGTCTATTCATGGATGCAACTTCGTCCCATTCGATGGATTTATTACTAAATGCAGTCTTTGTACGGTTTGTGTATTCGCTTTACTTAACACAAAATTTCACAAAACAAACTATAGTAAAACTGCTTTGAAACACATAAGTGATGTTCATATATGACAATATAATAACAACCTTTTAATTACGTTCTTGATACAACAGGCCATAGTTGGGAACATACAAAAAAAAATGTCCCCAACATTGGGTCTATGATTTTCTTGTAAAATAATTGTTGTTTTAGCTATAAGAACAGTTGATTTGTAACTTGATCCTATTTTTTGCACATCCAGCCTGCATTACTTGCTTTATCGATTCAATTAAGACACATTTAGATCACTTAAAGATCGTGTAGATCATCTGTTCAGCTTAATCAGTGAAATCATGATGCCCCAAAAGTTCAAGAAATCGATAATTACGCGGAAGTAAACAACTATAAGTTGATTAATATTGGCTCAATTGCTTCGGATTATATCGGTCATCTTAATAGGAGCATGATTTTGTTGATTTTTGCTATATTAATGACACATTTGGTACATTAGTTTTGGCAACACGGTCGAATGCAGCATACATCTGTTTTAAGCTCTTTATTTTTCCGATAATTCTATACGGTTCCTACGACAAAAAATAATCCGTGTCGGTTCATGTGAATCGTAAACAGTGTCTTCATCTCGATTCAATGTTATCCGTTCAGTGCTTGGTGGCGTGAATTTGTTTAGAAGCATTGTTTAGGTGGCGTGAAATTGTTGTGTGGTGCTTACATCGACATTGTTGTGCTTTAGTTTACCTTTGCTTGTGTACGAACCCTCACACACGCTCGTTTCGATTCTGAATTGCACCCACCAGCAAAAAAGCGATTACAAAATCATATTCTGAACCGTAACATTGCGGCGCATTGTAACACTTGCAAAATACCGAGAAAATACATATTATGGAATCATGCAAAATATGTTCAAACACCGTGGATTCTGGAAGAGCAGTCGCCTGTAGTGGATCATGTGGTTTGAGTTTTCATTTCACCTTCACAGGGATGACCAAATCACATTACTCGGCTTGGACGGCGAAAGTTGGACTGCTCTGGTTCTGCGAATCTTGTCGCTTGAATTTCGATCCAGCTGTCTATGACCGTGAAAAGACGATAATGAAAGCCTTGCGCGAATTGCTTATTCGTACCGATTCAATGGACACTCGACTTGGAAACTATGGCGAAAACCTTCGCAAGGTCAATAAGACACTCTATGGATATCATCCGAATTCCAAGTCAGCGAATCCTTCCGATCAAACCAATTTTCATCAAAGAATCGACGAGCTAACTCTGAACGATACCGTGGACGATCCAATCAACCGATCGAGGTCCTGCGAAGAGACTTCTTTTTTCGAAGTCTTGGACGAAATCAACAGTTCTATTGCCCATATTCCTGACAAATTTGTTGTTGGATCCAATAAACGTGTGCATATCATCTCCAGTCGTTCAGCTGGCTCTGAAAAATCAAGAATAGCAACACCACGAATCGACATCTCGACACCAGCTGTTCCTACACGCCCCTCAAACACTCTGAACAATGGCATTAGGGCGGTGTCACCGCGTAACGATGGAAATGTTACCAGTATCACCAATATCAACTATGAAACCGAACGTCCACCACTGAGAGTAGCTAACGGTTCACAGCCTTCTAACGACGTTGAGTCTTTCTACGTCACTCCGTTTGAGCCAGATCAAAATGAAGATGGAATTAAAAAGCATGTTATGGACATCTCTAACGCACACCCAGCCCTGGTTAAAGTAACTAAACTCGTTCCTCGTGGAAAGCAGATCGAAGATCTTTCGTTCGTGTCGTTCAAAATAACCGTATGCAAAACTGTATCGAGTGTGGTTGGCGACCCATGGTACTGGCCTTCAGGGATTTCGGTACGACTGTTCGAGCCAAACCAAAAAAACGGATCAGCTGTACGTCTTCCGAACTCGCAGTAAAACATCACCTTTCTCCACACCCGGGACGCACAGAACTCAGAACTATGGAAGCCCCGGAGCCCCCTATCACAGTCCAGTCCATCCAGCCTGCGCTTCAGTCATCCCGGTCCTGTGTTTGGGTCTGGGGAAAGGGGCTTCCAACCAGCGCTCTCAGGCAAGTACACGCAAATTAAGAACATTATTCGCTCTGATGATGTCCAATCCATCAGATCAGAAATGTTATCGGCAATTCCATCACATCATTCACTCAACATCTACATCAAGCTTCGTCGTCATCGGAATCCTTCGTTCAGCACCCGGGATGCACGCCTGCTTGTCACACGGAAGCCCCTAATCCCCTCATCTCAGTCGTGCCATTCCTGCCAGCGTTCAACAGTCATCCCGGTCCTGGGTTTGAGTGCGGTGAAGGGGTCTTCCAAACCGTCGTCGCAGGCAAGTACACAATCAATACGAACAATATTGTACCTGAAAAATCCCACGTTTCCAGTCAACCACTGCATGCTGATCTTTTACCAACGGAAGCAACCATCATAGCGAGCCCAGTTGCTGCTGCTGCTGCTGCTGCTGCTGGGATGCAAAGAAAATCTTCTGAAGACTTGATTTCTGTTTACTACCAGAATGTGAGAGGCATTCGTACCAAAATTGCTCAGTTACGATTGCTTCTCTCCAGCTGTGACTACGATCTAGTAATCTTCACCGAGACTTGGCTTGGAGCAGATATCGATAGTGCAGAAATTTCGTCCGACTATACGTTTTACCGTTGTGATCGTAGTGCATTGACTAGTCGGCATTCTCGTGGTGGAGGAGTGCTTATCGCTGTTAAATCTCACCTTGACTGTGAAGTTATTCCACTGTTGAATTGCGACCATCTCGAGCAAATCGCAGTCTGTGTAAGATTGATATCCAGGTCTTTTTACATTATCGCTATTTATTTGCCCCCAAACTCATGTGTCGACCATTATTCTGCTCATGCCAACGCAGTGCAACATGTAACAAATTTAGCATCATCAGCAGATATTATTATGTCTCTGGGTGACTTTAACTTGCCAAACTTGCATTGGCAACTGGATGAGGACGTGAACGGTTTCATTCCCCTGAATGTTTCGTCCGAGCATGAACGGGTACTCATTGAATCGATGTTAACTACTGGTTTGCAGCAAGCTAATCGATACACTAATGCAAACGGCAGACTTCTTGACCTTGTATTCGTTAGTCTTCCAGAGCGACTAGATATCATAGAACCTCCTGCACCACTTTTACCCGTTGATAATCATCACGTGCCATTTGTTTTACTGTTTGATGAGAGCAATGACTATTTAGTTTCAACGAATGAGCCAGACGACAATCTCTATTATGATTTCCAGTCGTGCGATTTTGACCAGCTGAAAATGGTGTTGGATGCTATCGACTGGGACGGTTTATTAACTGGACCACTGGATGAAACAATATCAATGTTCTACGAAAAGGTTTACGCGGCGCTTAACAACTGCGTTACTCGAAAAAGACGAACGTTACAGTCACACTCCAATAAACCTTGGTGGACCTCTGAATTACGACATCTTCGGAACGTCCTTAGAAAAGCACGCCATCGTTTTTTCATTTCGAAGTCTGAGAATGACTATTATCACCTTCGAAATGTTGAGCTGCAGTACAAAACAGTCCTATTTTCTACCTACGATAGCTACTTATCCAGAATCCAGGTGAATGTAAAACAAAACCCGTCAAGTTTTTGGAATTTCGTGAAAATGCGGCAAGCATCTTCTCGCATCCCACGCAACGTTAATTTCAAGGATGTCCAAGCTCAAACAAACTTGGATGCCGCGAATCTATTTGCTTCGTTCTTCGAGAGCGTGTTTAGCAGAGTTGCACCTGTACCAAGGCGTCATTGTTTTGCTCACATTCCCTCACACAATATCAGCCTACCAGTCATCCAGTTTTCCCCAAACGAAGTTGTAGAAGCTATTGACAACCTTGACATCAATAAAGGATGTGGAACGGACGGTATTCCACCCCTAATGCTGAAAAAGTGTTCAAAAGAACTAGCGAGTCCAATTGCCTGTTTGTTCAACCGATCGCTTTACGAAAGGACGTTTCCGGCAGCTTGGAAAATAGCTTTCATCGTGCCTATTCACAAGTCTGGCAGCAGTAATCAAGTATCGAACTATCGTGGCGTATCTATACTGTGCTGTCTCAGCAAAGTGTTTGAAAGACTGGTGCACAATGTTTTATACAACATGGCATCTCCAATCATCTTTGATGGCCAGCATGGTTTTATGAAACGTCGTTCTACAACAACGAATCTTATGTGTTACGTCACCTCACTGTCACGTGAAGTTGAAGCGAGGCGACAAGTTGACGCGGTGTACGTTGATTTCGCGAAAGCCTTCGACACTGTTCCTCATATTCTAGTCGTCGAAAAACTGAGACACATAGGTTTTCCAGATTCGATGACGGAGTGGATTTTTTCGTACCTAAGTGATCGTACTGCATACGTCGTGATCAACTCAGCCAGATCCCACACCTTCAGCATCACTTCTGGTGTACCTCAAGGAAGCGTTCTGGGGCCACTATTATTCAACATTTTCATCAATGACCTGTATTCGCTGCTTTGTTCGTTCAAGCTGTCGTTCGCTGACGACCTAAAATTTTATCGTGTCATAGCTTCTCTTGCTGACTGCGCAGCCCTACAAGAAGATATTGATGTAATGTTGACCTGGTGTGGCAACAACGGAATGCGAGTAAACAACAACAAATGTAAAATCATTTCCTTCGGGCGATGCCATAACCCTATTCTTCACGAATACAAAATGGAAACAACAACACTGGAACGTGTGTCATCCATTCGCGACCTTGGAGTTACCATCGATTCCAAGCTCAGATTCAACGAGCACATCAGTACTATGACTGCCAAGGCTTTTTCTGTTTTGGGATTCATTCGTCGTCACGCGTCTGACTTCACCGACATCTACGCCCTGAAAACACTCTATTGCGCGCTGGTTCGTAGCATCCTTGAGTACGCTGCCCCGGTTTGGTCTCCATACCACGTAGTACATGTTCTGACGATTGAACGGGTGCAGAAAAAGTTTTTACGTTTTGCGCTGAGACAACTGCCTTGGAACGACCCCGTCAATCTTCCTCCCTATTTAGACCGATGCAGGCTCATAGGATTGGAGCCACTGTCAGATAGACGAGTTACGATGCAGCGGATATTTGTCTTCGATGTAATTACGGGAACTATAGACTGCTCTGAACTGCTCACACAGATTCCGTTCAACATTCCTGCTCGAAGGTTCCGGAGTTCTCCGTTATTTGCAGTTCCATATCATAGAACAAACTACGGCTATAATAACCCGCTGGATTCATGTCTTCGCTCGTTTAATGTTGTTTGTGATGAATTTGATTTTAATGTGTCAAAAAACGTTTTTAAAAATAGGATTAGTAGTAATGTATAGTTTGTAAGTTAAATAATTCAGTCTGTGCGTCAATTCGAAGACGGTGATGTAAATAAATAAATAAATAAATAAATAAGCCGAATGAAGGAGCAAGGCTAACATTTCATCCCCTTACCCTATGTTGGGAAAAAATGTGTGCATGAAAACCCCGTTGAAGGAATTGGACAAGACAACAAGACAACAAGGCAACAAGACAACGAAGTGCGTTGCAGGATTTGGCAGGATGTTTCCCAGGATCCAATCTTTGGGACAAACCAGAACGTCGAAAACCTGCACGGAAGAGTATTCAAACAATACACTGCATGAAATATTTAGCGAAACGAAACCGGTACGAGAATAAATTTGAGTCTTACTGTGTTATCTTTTTATGAACGACCGGTGCGGAAGTGGGTGGCTAAATCAAAATAGGAACGCCCTCAGTAATCATAATATTACCCAGCACTTATAACCTGAACTTAACAGGGTTGCTGCGATTGGCGAAGCCGAAGGTAAATTCACCACCAGGTGGCAGGGTAAATGCCTGAAAAATTACTAGAATTTGTTCATTTTTTTAATGCATACGACATATCTTGAATGGTATTTAGAGAAATTCATTGTGGTTGTTTTGAAATGTTCATAGCTCTCTGATTTAACGATGTTTTCAAGACCGCATCACAAATTTTCTGGGAAATTAACTCTATCGAACATTGTTATCATAAAAAAGCACAGAACCCGTTCAAACTCTGTAACTTGGCTACAGGCTTTATCGTGTAGCTTGACGGCTATGGACTTCATGTTTTGTATGGGGTTTTGACTTTTTTTTAAATGGAACAAGTAGTATTTACAGTGTTATTAAATGCTTTAAAGTACTTTGGAATTGAACTAGAATAAATTAGCTGCACACTGAATATGGAGCATTTGAAATAAACCGTGCCTTATTTGAACCGTGCCTCAAAATATTAAATTTTGAAGTGCTGCTCAATTTTATGGAATTGTTCCAATCTTTTCAAAGAAGCATCACTGTCTTGGGAGTCTTTATTGTAATGTTTATATCGGTGAGTATGAATAAAAGATTTTTTTTTCTTATAGAATCAAATCAGTTAGGTATGCGTTTTCAGAAGATATGTTTTTCGAAAGGAAACATTTCTATTGAAATCAATAACACAATATTTTTTAGTAGTAACTGCATACGATATTGGATTGTTTGATAATATTTAAACATTAACTTAATTAAATCCTTGGGTTTCAGAAACGAATCAATCGTGAAATTTTTATATATTTGAAAAGACAAGCCAGGAAACCAGTTCCACGCAAATGCGACTGGAACTTCGTAGCAAACATTACAGTGAGCATACATCAGAGCAAACATTTTCACTTAAACTTTGACTTCTCTCGCTTCATTAGTGATAGAAGTCACGTCGGCTTTCGAAAAAAATCCACCATTTCAATCAGGTCTCTTGGGTTCCTGAAAGTTTAATTAAAATTGAAGAAATGTCCATGATATATGATATATAAATACACATATGTTTTTTGGCAGTGTTTTAAAAGTAACATACACCATAACAGTAGATTCATCATGAAACATGGTTGATTCAAAAGCACTATACTGGCAAATCAGCATGACCACCAATAATTACAAAAATACCAAAAAAAAAATTATCTACGGCAAAAATACCAAAATAATTATCACTAGAAGGAGGAACATTTACACAAAGATGGGTGCTTGACAATAACAGTGCACGTTATTTCTTTCAAACTTGAATGGTGCTTATCGTGTACAATTCGTTGAGAGCCTTAAACTGGCACGCAACACTTGCACGCAATCTTCAAATTTACTGCTTCTTATGGAACACTCAGAAGTTTTCCTACCCTAAATAGATTAAAAGCTTTGACAAGTCACCTTTAGCGTGACATAATTAATGGAAGTTCCCAAATGAGTTTTTTTTAAATAAAGACCTAACGAAAACAGGATAGTAATTTTAGAGTATTCTCATCTCAATGGAGCACAATCCAGACGCGTTGATAGGCTGCTGGTCACGGTAGATTGTTCTAACCAATTAACTTATTTGTCCTTTTCTCGAGAGGAATCAGAAATTCGTAGAATTATAGCGTAGCATAATGGTCATGTGAGGGCTTCCAAAACTCATGAAGATAACAATCAAAGTATAGAAGAGGATGCATGGATCCAATGAGGTCTATACAGATGGAGAAGAAAGGGTTAAATTGTATTAGTGTTATGCAAAACACTGTCATTGTGTTCGTGAGATGATGCACAGCCGGTTTTTTGTAAACATGCGTGACGTAGATCTCCAAAAACGATATATTACAACAGCAGCAAATCACATGGTGGAATCTTTATTTTCGGTAATTGGTATAGTTTGTGAATGGTTTCGGCTGAAAATGCCTTGTTGTGCACTAAAAGGATGCGGACTAAAACATAACGTGCTTTGTTATCATTCACTTGTTTTTGGAGTTTTACGTCACTACCCGACATCATGAACTGTTTACCCATTTTTCGTTACTAATACCGACAAACACCATGCTCTTTGTCACCTGTATATAAACGAAATTTTATTTCCAGAGTACAATTGAACAGCCATCCCACGACTTCTATAGCTTTCCCAATTCCGACCGAAATCGCAAAAATATATCTTGCAATGAACAATCAAAAATTTAATAAAACAACACCTAAAGAGAAATGCTTTTAATGAGAGATCTGGTAGAGATTGCATCTAAGGATGGATTTAAAATTAAGCCTACAGTATGTGAAAAACTATAAATTACAACCTCATTGGGTTGGTCAAAATGATGACGTAGGCTACGCAACTAAATGTTAACCATTAAGATTGTACCATGGAATATTCTTTGAATTAATCCTTCCAGGCCTACTTTATTTCCACGTCTGCAAGCAATTTGGTGCATTCTGATTAATTTGTAGGATTTTTTTTCAGCCACTCTAGGTCGTCCAAACTAGAAGATCTACAATTGTAGCAGTAGCTTCATCCGCTATACAATGTTTTGATATGTATTCAAATATGTTGACTTTTCAGAATATTCATTATATATGTTTGAATAATTGTCGTAGTTTTGTATAAAAAGCTACGTTTAATACTGAATATTTTCAGGTCTGAACTTATGGTCAGCTTCTATGAACTTGAACATTCCAAGATAACCTGATAATGACTGGTGACCTTACAAAAGATTCACTGAATGTGTTTGAAGGCATATTGTCACCTTTCATAGGTTATAAAACTAATGTTACGACTGCAGATCCTAACGTCTGAACTCAAGGGCAGTTTTGATGACCTTGAACATCCCAAGGTATCTCATTATATGTTTACCTTCCAGAAGGCTCGCTTAATTTGGTCAAATACACATTGTTAATTTGTTTAGTCCATGGAATATGTTTCAAGATACATTGTAGCTTTGCTTAGCCCAGAAAGCTTTTGTTCTTTTCTGATCTCAAGAATATTTTGGATAACCTAGAACGTGTCAAATTGCTTTAAAATGTTTGTTGAACCTGTTGAAAATATTAATTGAATATTTTCGAATATTTCTTTATAATTTTGAACTGTTACAGCAAAAACTTAAGTTTTTAACGCCTCGCCAGTTTGGATAATGGATCCAGAAAATCTTTTTGTGTATTTTGTGTTCGAAAATACTCACTAAATATGCTTGAACGTGACGTAAGTTTGAAAAACCCAAACAACTACTATTTCTACTGTAGATATCAACTCCAGGACAGTTTGAATAACCTAGAGGATCACAAAGTTATAAAATAATGACTGTGACCTTCCAAAAGGTTCATTAAAAATGTTTTATTGCATATAGTTAACTTGACCCGTAACGCTGGTAGATCACCTTTTCGTGGTGCGTTACGGGGTATCAGATCTACCACCGAACCCTAGTCCGAATTAACTCAAACTAGGGAACATGTTTGTTTTTTGCAGTCAAAGGAACATATCTTGGTCCTTATTACATTTAATGTCTTATTAAAAGCGACAATACTCGTTTTATGCCCCGATTGTACGAGGATGAGCTTGCAATAAGTAAAACATGGTAAGTCTTCATTTATGTGAATTCTTATTGTCTATTTTATGTTCTATAGTTTGAATTGGTAATGACTAGGGTTCTGATGCATGGTCAGTATCGGAGTCATTGTTTGGTTTGTTTGCAATGAATCCAATTTTGACTGATAAATGGGCGCGCCTTTGAAGAGTGCTCTCACTCCTCAAAGGGTTTAAATAGCGGAAACTTTCAATAAAATTTGATTCATTGCCAACAAAACAAACAATGACAACTGTAACAACACCGAATACTTCATCATTTCACAATAGTGATGAGGTAACTCGACATGCACTAAACAAATGATACGGGATATACTACAATAGATCAAAGTACTGGTCTCAGTGGTTTATGTCCCGAACCGAGGAAAAAAAAGTCAACTTATATAGCCCAAAAAACACCTGTTATAATTATAAATCTTGTGTTTTGTGCTTAGGGAACGTCCATTAATTACGTCACGCAAAAATTGACTTTTTTAACCCCTCCCTTGTCACGTTTTTATATGGACAATCAAATTTTTGTATGGATCGTCACGTTTTCCCAAACCCCTCCCCCCTTACTGCGTGACATAATTAATGTACCTTCCTTAGCAACAGTTTCGAATATCCCAAGATTGTCTCATTATGTCTGTTGACCTGGCACACTGTTCAGTGAATATTCTGAAATACATATTCTCCTTTGTATTCCCCAAAAACCTATTGTTACAACTGTAGATCATTTGTTCTGAACTAAAGGACTAGATTTCCTTGATCAGCCTTGTTTATCTCATGATGTTGTTTTTTACGTTTGAAAATACAGGACAGTTTGGATGACGTAGAACATCATAAAAATATCAAATAATGACTGTTGACCTCCCAGAAGGTTTATTCAATATGTTTGAATACAAATCTTCATCTTTCATATGTTATAAACTTACTGTTTCAACTGTTGACAAGAAGTTCTGAACTCAAATACGTTTTGGATAACCTAGAACATTCCAGAAAAAATATATTTAACGTATATTAACAAGTGTAATAAAACGTATGCATATGTACCATATTCTTAAACATCGCTTTACAGTATTGATAAGTCTTAAATTTTTCTTCCTGAACATCTTCATATTTAGGATGTTCTAGGTCATCAATTAGGCCTTAAATACTTGTTTAATTTATTTTTCGATAAATGAATTAATGTAGAACAAATTTTACGAAGACAGTGTATTCTCTTTTTGGTGGCATATATGACCCCTTAGCACTGACGGGGTTTATGTTTTTTCTAAAACAAGGCTTAACATTTATGAATTTTACAATAGTCTGTGGTCCGAAATCAACAATATTGATGCATTAGATAGTATAGTAAAGGTTGATGTGCCTGATTCGGATACTACCAACAATCAATGTGCAACTAACGATTCGAAATTGGTTCATTGTTGGAGAACCCCTAGTTTCGTAGTACACCTTGCAGTCTGCACCTTGCCATGCATTCTTGCGCTTTTCTTTACCTCTTGGTAAAAGTATCTTTGTTGTTGTTTTGATTCGCTATGTTATTTTGACAGAATATTTGAGGGTGTATTGGTGTGAGTTGCGGTCTTAGGGGCGCATCATTAAGCTTGGGACCGATGTGCTAGTACTGACTGAGCCAAGAAAAAATCGTATTTGTTCGGGACCTACTGGTCTTAGAGTTAATCTATGATACTACCGTTCAATGCCCTCCGCTCGTTTTCAAACTTGTATCTTTCAATTTCAAAGCCTGCCGTTGCCCTATACGAAAATATCAATACACTTTCTCTTCATGTCTATTCGTTCTAGCAATAAATTACCATCCACTCCTAGCGCTTCGCATGGAGGTGAGAAATTATCTGCTTCTGACAAACTTCATTAATATTTTAGAGTGTACTACGCTGTACCTGTCATTTTCAGGGCCTTGGATTTTCATGAAATATCCATGGGAAGAAAAAATTATTCCACCGGCAGACTTCATCTCATTTACTTGTGTAAAAACGTGGCTTCATGAAAGTCGAACTTTCATTCTTCTGGTTACGTTTGTTGTCACGAGTTATCATTTGATTTTCGCATGGAACTTATAGGTAGTCAATGTTATGTTGCCTGAAAATCTACATTTTTGAACCTAACGAACATGACTTTTATCAAGACTGCCCTAATAAATTTCGTATGGTTCTTTCAACGACCTATTTGAGGTCATTTGAGATCATCCAAACCATTAAAGATATGGTTGGAGGATTTGTGATATCGTTCATTTAACATATTTTTTATCAGAGAGGTCACTTTATCGAATGCAAACATTGCAAACAGCGCACATTGCATCGTTATGTGCTTTTGCATGTATCAAACTTTAAGTTATTTCGCTTAAAAATGCCTAAAAACTCACAAATTTCGTTTAGTATCCAAAAATTGATACTAGAACATCAAAATTTCGGTAAAAGCGCGCTAATTGCTGATATTGTAATAATTCGCAAAGATACGATTGGTAAAGTAGTTCAATGGTTAAAAAATGCGATTAAATCTTACCAGCGGTACGATCAAGGTGTCCATCGAAGACAAGTACTCGGATTGACAGCGCTATCGTAAAGAAAGTTAAGGAAAACCGAGGCTTATCAGCTCCCAAAATTGCAAAACAAATCAAAAATTAGTTTTCAATTCATGTGACATCTCAAACAATCCAAAATCGACTTCATGAACAAGGTCTTAACATGGTCACTTAAAAGCCAAGGTTATCCGTGAAAAACATTAAAAACGACTCAAGTGGGCACAAGAGCACATTTCATGGACAATTGATGACTGGAAGAAGATCATATGGTCAGATGAGACTAAAATAATGTCATTTGGGTCTCATGGTATCACAAAAAGAAGGTGAAAGTTTGAAAAAGTAGTGTTTAAGGCCGACAGTCAAACATGGTGAAGGTAAATTCTTGCATCATCATGAATTGCCTAATAACTCAGGCAGATTTTTCATTCTCTATGCAAGTAGGGTCATGATTTTGTGCTCGATGGCATCATCTAATGTTGGAGCACTTAAATTCATTGACAGAATAATGGTAAAGGAAGTTTATCTGGACATACTGAAGCGAGAACTTTCCGCAACCGTCCGAAAACTGAAAATGGGCCGAAGATACACATTCCAGCAAGAAGGGGACTCAAAGCATACACTGAAAATTAAATTCCGTTTATATTACGAAATCGAAGGTAGGACTAACAAATCTATTCGTTGTTTTCTGCAACGAAACTGATTTGTACTTTTTACGAAGGTGTTTAATGCCACAACTGTCAAAAGCACGAAGCATTTGTTAACACAGAAAAAACATTCGTTCATTGTACGAAAACAATACAAAGAGCTACGAAAAATTTGTTAACCATGAAAAATAAACGTCTCTCTGGTAATTGCATGAACGACAGTCACATCTTCTTTATCGACTCAAAATATAAATTGAAAAAAAAACGCATCCATGAGCAGTTGCTCAGCATTTTTAGTGTTTCTGACATGAGGTTCAATCCTGTGTTTTTAGGATGAGCTGATAATGAGTCCGTCGTTGATCACACTAGGAAATGTTGATTTGTGAAAAGACACTCGCTCGACAGCGCTTTAATTTCTATTTTGGGATAATTTAATGATACACGCCCAATCCAGCAGGAACTTTAACATTTATAAGTACGATCAAAGACAAGCAGCGATTAGCTGGTCATCACGAAATTCATTTTGTGCATCGTACAAAAATGTGTAATGATAGCATTTTGTTAGATGACAAGCAATATGATTGTTCATACAATTTACGAGACATTTGTTCTACGTACAAGATCCATGTTTACGGAACAAAAGAAAAATTATTGACGAAAATTAATTTTCAATGTTCTTTAAAACTGGTATCGCAATGGTTCAACGAACGAAAAATCGATGTTTTAGAGTATCCGGCACAGTCACCTGACATTTACCCAATAGAACATCTGGGGTTTATTTTGAAAATTAAGTTTCATGAACAACATCCAACAAGTATTCGGCAATTAGTAATTGTAAGCAACAATATGCTATTGGGCCACTCACAAAGTGTGATAGTGGTATTTCATTAGAAAAACAAGGCAATTCATCTCAACGTCCGCGAACCAACTTGGACAGATCTACACTAACAATACGAATGCCGCTGAAGTTACTCACAAAATGGGACAGTGGTTTATTTGTTCCAAGATAGGGTGGCCCCAACAATTAATTATGTGCCTTACCACCGACCTATCTAACATGGCGAACCACGACTTCGCATGCTTACTCGATCACTCACGAAACGAACAATAGGCAACCGAAACAATAGACAAAACGCTACGCCTGATATTGTTTTACATGGTTTGATTCAAAGGAGGAAAACTAGCGTGCGAATTTGATGGCAAAATGACAAGCACTTAAAAATGAATAAATCATGTACAAACATCCATAGAAACAACTTAATTTTCAACTGAATAACAACAAAATTTCGAAAGATAGGGGCGAATAAACTTTGTTTTAAATACTGTATATACCGACATTGTATTCGGAAGTTTTCGTCCTAAAATAAAAAATTGTTGGTAAATTAGGATCATTCTGGTGGTGCATAATAACAACAGTTTATAAAGATTATCTAAGCAAGCAGTTGCTGCTCACTTACACTGATAAGCAAAATAAAGTGAAAACCTCTTCGTTTTTTTTTTTTAATTTCTCTCATTTACTTGGTTCAAATTAAAGTAAACACAGTGTAGTTTTTTTTTTCTTATTTAATTTTTTATATTCTTTTTAAGTTTCACTTATGGAATACTGAAAAAGAGGAGTTTTACTTAAAGAAAAAAAAAATCAATTTGTGTTGAAAAAAAACAGTGACAAAATAAAGTGCCCACTTCTAAAATCGATATGTTTTCGATAAGTTTCCATTGATCCCCTTGATTGTTTATGTTTTGATATTTTGACATGCTTTGAAGCAAACGGCTCAACCTGGTGTATTTGTAAACATGATCGCATTTCATTCAATTGAAAAAAAATGGAGAACGCAGTGCTTTCGAAAGCAATTCCCTTGTGTATCCGAAAATTGGTCGTTCGTGATGTGCAAAACGGTGAATCGCACCTGGCTGTCGCTAAGAAGTACAGTATCAGTAAGGCAGCGGTTGGCAAAATTCATCTGAAGCTTGAAACGTTTGGATCAGTGGTGGATCGCCCTGGCAGAGGCAGGAAGCGGAAAACGGATGCGAGAACGGACACCAAGATCATGCGCGAAGTCAAGAAGAACCCGAAGGTAACTGTCCACGAGATCCAGGAAACCCTTCAGTTATCAGTTTCCGGTCGAACTGTTCGTCGCCGTCTCGTAGCACAGGGGTTGAATAGCAAACTTGCCCGGAAGCGCCCATTTATCAGCAAGGCAAACAAAGCCAAACGGCTTAAGTTTGCTAAGGAGCATGCTGATAAGCCCTTAGAGTTCTGGAAAACAGTTCTCTGGGCGGACGAATCAAAATTCGAGCTGTTTAACCGAAAGCGGCGGGTTCGTGTTTGGTGCAGATCGGGAGAGGAGCTTCAGGAGCGCCACATCCAAGGCACGATGAAGCATGGAGGAGGAAATGTGACGGTCTGGGGGTGTTTTTCGTGGGGTGGAGTGGAAAGCATTGTGAAAATCGACGGGATAATGACGGCAGATTCTTACATCAACATCCTGCGAGAAAATCGAGAGGTTTCGCTGATCCAGACAGGCCTTGAAGAGAAGTTCGTATTATAGCAGGACAACGACCCGAAGCATACCGCCAAGAAGACCAAGTCTTTCTTCTGGTCTTGTCAGATCAAACCGCTGGAATGGCCTCCACAAAGCCCGGACCTCAATCCCATCGAGAATTTGTGGGCGATTCTCGATGCCAGGGTTGACAAAACTGGTGTTACCAATAAAAATAACTTTTTTGAAGCCCTGGTGCGCGCCTGGGAAGAGCTAGATCCACAGCACCTAAATGACCTGGTCGAGAGCATGTCGAAGTGCCTGTAGGAGGTCCTGAAGGCCAAAGGAGGACACATCAATTATTGAAATGCTTTTATTTTACTTTAATTTATGCCTAAATGAAGTGGGCACTTTATTTTGTTACTGTTACATAAATTGATTTTTTTTCTTTAAGTAAAACTCCTTTTTTTGCAGTATTCGATAAGTGAAACTTAAAAAGAATATAAAAAATAAGATAATAAAAAAAATACAGTGTGTTTACTTTAATTTGAACCAAGTAAATGAGAGAAATTGAAAAAACGATGAGGTGGGCACTTTATGTTGACTATCAGTGTAATTAATTAGTGACAATAAAACTTGTTATCATCCGTAGCATGTAAGGTTTACCATACTTAAATAGATATAATTATGTCCCGAGCAGAGGCGTAATTTTTCTTAACTCTTTATTTATGCCAAATTTTTTACATTATATTACATTCATATGTAATCCTAGGTGCTCCTGCTAAGTAACTAACATTTCAACCTTATATGCTATCATTTATATCTAATTGTGTTAATATTATTTTTACTTTGTCTATTCAGAATTTTTAAACAAGATTTATTTTGCCTACGTGTAAGAATTACAGTTGATTTCTTAAAACTAGTTCTTATATATAGAGAGAATTGATCATTGCAATTGAAGATTGCAATGATTTTTGTCTAAATTTATGAATTATTTTGTTGGACATTTCTTCTAGAGTCTTAACGTTTGAAATTCTATGTAATTCAATATTACTGAACCAGGTGGCAGCTTCAAAATCATTTTCAGAACTTTGTTCTGAATTCTTTGAAGTGCTTTTTTCCTAGTTGCACAACAACTAGACCATATTGGCACAGCATAAAGCATGACCGGTCTAAAAATTTGTTTGAATATTAGATGTTTGTTCTTTAAACAAAGTTTGGATTTTCTATTTATAAGAGGATATAAAAATCTTATATATTTATTACATTTGGATTGAATACCCTCAATGAGATCTTTTAAAGTTAATTTTTGATCAAGTATCAGTCCAAGATATTTTACATGACTTGACCAAGAAATTGGAACTCCGTTCATAGTGACCATATGGCTATTACTTGGTTTCAAAAATGCAGCTCTAGTCTTGTGTGGGAATATTATATGTTGAGTTTTGGAAGCATTAGCAGAAATCTTCCATTTTTGAAAATAATCTGTAAAAATGTCTGAGCTTTTTTGTATATAACACGAAGACTTTTTCCTTTAGCGGAAATGCCTGTGTCATCAGCAAAGCAAGATTTTTGACACCCCTGAGGTCAGTGCCTTGAATTTTCATAAAATATCCATGAGAAGTGAACATGATTTTATCCCAGTGTAATGATGATGTTTACTTTCCTGGTTTTCATGGTTACCGCTGTCACTTCTATGCCAACTGAATTTTGTTTGCTGCAATGAATGTAGTAGGCTCTATGTGCGGGTCAAAAATCTGCTGTCACTGTTGTTTTGATTATCAATCGGTTAGCATGAATTTCACTGGATGAAATCTGAATATCATCTCTTATGATGATTTTTTATTATTAAGGGATTTTAAATCCTAATCCAAACATGGAACAACTAGGGTCGTCATTATCGTCCCAGAGGAATAGATGCTAGCAATGTTGTGCAAGAATACCCTGGACTGGGCTGCCCTTGCATTTTTCCGATCCCGACGGGTAATTGATATTCATTGTGGTTGATTGAATTTCATTTCTGACATTTCGAAATTCGTTTTGACAATGAACTTGTTTACATAAATGAATATCAAAGCATTTTGAAATTTGAACGTTCATTCTTCTGGTTACGTTTGTTGTCATGATTTATCATTTGATTTTCGCATGGAACTTATAGGTAGTCAATGTTATGTTACCTGAAAATCCTCGCAAAACTGCCTGAGGTAAATCAGGGAGATCTGAAGTGAAAATGTTGTATAGTATTGGCCCAAGAACGCTACCTTGAGGAACACCAGCTCTAATGGGCAACTGAACAGAGACGTAAATTCTTCTAGTATTGGTAGGCATCATACATGCAAGTTGTCTTATTAGCACGACAAACCAGTCTCAGGCTAAAAATCACGTTTAAAAAACTGTATAAATTAAAAATAAACATGCGTTAAAAAATACTAAACGATTACTATGCAACACCTGATTTTTTTTAATTTGCCACTTCCAAGATTTTAATATTGCGAGTGTCGGTCCGAAACATTCATCATCATTTAATGGATGTTGCATTAAACGACCTCTTTGATTTAATACATACAGTGACCGACCCAAATGCCACCCAAATAAAGTGATTTAGTTTTTAATGAGAACGCGAATTACAGCCAATATACACATTAAAAATGGCTGTTGCTACAGCACTCGTATTTCACGTCAATCCAATTGAAATCCTACCTGCTTTTTCGTGTATTCGATTGGTATTCCGCCGGCAGAAAAATGCCAATGAAACCGAATAGAGCAGACCATGTGCAATGCATTTTATCGCTTATTTTTCGGTCATCATTCTGCATCCAACGCCGGAAAGGAAAGGTCTGCTTGGATCACCCCACAATCGTTTTGATGAAAAATACAAAGTTGCCAGCCGGCAAGACGATCATCAATTTATTTAACACAATAGGAGATGAAATGGAAAACACGGTGTGAGACTAAACATTCCAGAAATATGAAATCACGCATCCGTAGTCGTTACTCCTCCCAGAAAAGGCACCAATACGTGGCCCGTGTAGGATCACCCACTCCGCAAACATGGTCACATTAGCAACAGGTCTGGTGGCGCGCGGCAATCCGTGGAACCGCCAATATGGCTAAAGTCAGAAAAACAAACATCAAAACAAACTCCCAATGCATGTTAGTAATGCCAAGTGCCGAAGAGAGAGAGAGAAGAAGAACCAAGGAAAAGAGCAACAGTTTGAAAATCCATGTGCCCAAAAACGGGCGGACGGTGAACCGTTCGAGGAAAATGGAAAACTGGGTGTTTATGCTGGCCGAGAAATGTGTAAACAACGCGGTGCTGCCGAGTGCCATTGACTGGGTTCTCCGAGACACCTTACGTAAATACAATGTTCAATAACTATGGTCACTAGGCCGGTGTAAATGGCCTTTCTTGATGCAATGGTCAATCGTAGGGTGGCTCTCGTTCACGTGTTCAAGGTTGATATGGGAGTTGTTGATATCATTTGAGAAGATGTGTGCATATATGCAATTATGATAACAAGACATCGACCACTGTTAAATAAAATAACTCAGTAAATCATTTTATACGGATGAGCTTGAGGTTTCGAAGGAACAAGTAGAATGTATACAATTAGGGAATGTCTATTAATTATGTCACGCAGTAAGGGGGGAGGGGGTGTTGGGGAAAACGTGTCGATCCATACAAAAAAATTGAAGGTCCATACAAAAAACGTGACAAGGGGGGGAAAGGAGGGGTCACAAAAAGTCAGTTTTTGCGTGACGTAATTAATTGACGTTCCTTCATATGCTAGGAATTATATAAGGTTATTATAAACTTTCTTGCATACAACGCATTTTGGCATTCTTGATAACAGTTCGGTAGAGTGGTAGAGGAAGACTGCACTGCTCGACATATCCAAACCATAATAACATAATAAAGGCTATACGGAATCAAATTGCGACACACACAAATATTCGGCAAAAT
This sequence comes from Aedes japonicus, assembly GCA_034211315.2. Taxonomy (NCBI): domain Eukaryota; kingdom Metazoa; phylum Arthropoda; class Insecta; order Diptera; family Culicidae; genus Aedes; species Aedes japonicus. The sequence continues at coordinate 6,862 of JASCZW010003286.1, read as the reverse complement.
TCAACCCGTTCAACCAATCATCTTCAAACTTTCAGGGAGTAAAATAAAACATGTTATGAATATTTTCCTTTGCTTGTTTTATTCAATTTCAATTCCATATTCAAATGCACGAACCTTCTTCTTAACACTACTTAAAAGGTCCTGTACAACATTTGAACCAACTTTTTTGTGCGTGGCAATCCATTTTTTCTTCATATCTTCCTCTGATTTAATTTCCTTAGGATGCTTCCAAAGTGCCCGCTGCATGAAGGCCCAGTACTTTTCAATTGGCCGCAGATCCAGTGCGTTCGGGGGGTGAGAATGCTTCGGTAGGATAATCCGAAATTACTGCGAAAAAGTGTGGCTTTGGAAGGAGATGAAAAATATTCTTTGATTTTTTGTAGATCCTTGTTGTTTTGATTGTCATGAAGCGTATTGTTTTTAAAGTTATAACTTAGGGTACTCTTGAGCATTTAAAATAAAGATCGGAGGAAGGTTGACAAATCGTTGCCTCTACTCCGATTTTCTGTTCACCACAGTAATCTCCGTTTTGTGATGGACTAACTCAAGCCTCTTCGAACGCATCCTTCGCTCGACAATATCGATGGAGTGTGTGGCCGTTAACTCCAGACTTCTAGGGTGCAGTCGTTCGTGAAGGCGACAGTCTTTACCCTGCTAGGGAACTTCAACCTTAACACTTTGTTATACATATGGTTCCAGAGCACCGAACACGGGATTTAACCTTGCGGAACTGCTGCGGTGACTTTGCAATAGTGTCCTAACTGGCGCTGTTGAACGCATTTCTCTGATCCAGAGTGACCACTGCACAGTAGCGATTGGATTGCCGCCTCTGCCGTCTTGGTGACGGACTTGATGACATCCACCATTGATTTCCCTTTACGGAAGCCAAAATGATTATTGTACAGGCCATCCGTACGCTCCGTGTACGTCGACAACTTTTTGAGGATTAACGTCTCCAGTACCTCGCCCGTCGTATCCAACAAGCATATTGGACATTATGCCGGTGGTATCCCTGCCTTCGGCAGCAATACTAGGCGTTTACAGGCGTTTACATCTTTGCCTCTCCACCCTGAACATTTTTGGAGCCAGCAGAATAGCCATCGTGATGGCCAAGTTCGGTATGCCAACCGGCCCTGGCGCTGCATCCTTTGCATGGACACAAATTTTATGAAGGTCGGCGATCGAATACACTGGCGGTCTCCAATCCCTAAGTTTGACCATCCTAGGCATGCATCGCACAAGAGTGTAAGTATCGCTACGAGTTGATTATCGCAAGGTTCTTGGGTTTCGCATAAGATTTGTTCCCTCTCAAGCGCCTCTCTAAATCCTTCTTCATCAAAGTATGATGCCCTCCATCTGCGGGTGAATGGAGTGGGTGTTGTTCTATCTGCGCGCTGCCTAGTATTGTGGATGATACCATATCGAACCACCAAGTGGTCGCTATGGGTGTAGCCATTTTTCACTGCAGCCAAGGGCTGCAGAACGTCACGTCGATGATCGATTCCGCTCCGTTTTTTTAGTAGGTACTCTTGATACCTACGTTAGTCAAGTTAACGTTCAATCTGGCCAGGGCCTCAAGCAGGAGCTGGCCTATTGGATTGGTAAGGCGACTGCCCCACTGCAACGCCCAATCGTTGAAGTCGTCCGGATTTTGGTCAGTTATCTCCGTTGTCGATCAACCAATAGTGAAAACTAGTCAATCAACAATCTTGGCGGTGCATAACAGCTGCAGAAGAACACTCGATTCACTTTTTCAACCACGGTGCCCTCGTTTGAGGTAGACACAACCTCCTGAACCGAACACTTGTCCATCATCCATCATTCTGCGATATTGGACTAATCCGCATCCCAGTTTTCGTTACTGGCCGGGATGCAATATGGGCAAGATATTATGGCGATATCTATTGTCGACTCGTGAACTGCTTGATATATCAGTTACTTAGTTGCATTTAAAAGTTTTAGGTTTAGCTGGGTTACCTGCACTTTGATTAGCTTCTTGGTTTACCCTTGTAGGCGTAACGTCATCTGGTTTCCTAGAGCACGTCATGCATTTCGAGGGGGGGGAGCTCCTTACAGCCCCGAGCCCAGTGACCTTTCCTTCAACACATTCGGCAGAAGTTGCTTAAATCAGGTCTCTAACATTTCCATGCCAAATGCCTTGAGGCACTTAAAGCATGTCTTTGGCGGCTGGTGCAAACTCAGTGGGCAAACGGACCATCCCACTCTTAGTTCCGCTACTTTTAGAGCCGAGTCCGCGGTGGCTACTGCCAGCCGTATCGTGGCCACTTGGGTCCCCGAGTGGATCCTTTCGCAGCCGTATGGTTGTTGTGTCTACCTCGACACGACCCTGGGTCTTTTATGGCCGTGTAGATTTAAGTAGCCTCCATGATCTTCTCCAGGTTTTAACACTGGAGAATCACTAACATGGCTGGAGTATGTACCTCCCCTCCCGCTCCCAAGGCTTGCTCAGCCAGCTTTTTATAGGCTAGGCCCTTCAGCTTCGTATCCTTCCTATGCTCTAGGATCACTTCGACAGTGGCGGAATGGCGGATACTCGCACATTGGTGGCAAGATCCGCGAGCATAGCGTCGTCGCACATCGCTTTGAGGAACTCGGAGTAAATAGACTCTTCGGTCTTCACGATGAGGGCCTCACCGCAGTTCCAAATTCGTGCAAGGCATTGATTCGTTTCTTTTTCTTTTCTTTTTGAGCCGATATCTGTCTTCCTGTTTGTCTGTATGTCTGTCCGTTTTTTTACAAGTTCCGGGAAATCCTTCTGGACTGACCTGACACAGAGGCCTGCACTTTGTCATCGTGAATTGTGTCAGAGTGTGGTCAGGGTCGACCTTTAAGAAAAGACCGACTTCTGATCCCACTAAAACCCGGTTCCTTGTTGCACAACCAGAAACTTCCCATGCGACTGCCCTATGGTATTACTTCGTGGAGGGTCTTGGCCATTCGGCTACAATAAAGCCAATTAGCTTCTACTCCTTGCTACAGCCATTTTGTTCTCACCTAACTTGGTTCAGCCATTCAGCTCCCATTCTCGACGTTATCTAGATGAGAAGTTCCCGCCATCCAATGACAGAGAGATCCCCGACGTTGGAACATCGTCGGGGAATGACAACCCGCTACTCTTGTCAACCCCTCACTTCTTGATTATTCCGCCATTTTAGCTGTGGTAGGTAGAACCTTACCTCTTCGTGCTTCCTTTTCATCCAGGTGCGAGCCATCGACTGCTCTTCCTCGTGTCCTAATCTCTTTGCCATTTGGCCATCGACTCCGCTCTCACCAGCTTTCGAACTCCTCTGATATTTCTTCGCTGATACCATTCACTGTTCTCTATGAAAGTGATGCCAATGGGGATCCGATTAAATAGTTCTGTACACATTCAGGACTCGCATGGCCTTGAGCCTGAACGTACTGTTCAACTTCTCCCGATTTCGCTTGATTTCCAGTGTTGTGACCCAGGCTGGACATCTGTATCTCAATATCGATGATGATACACTAGCCAGTAGACGCCGCTTGCTACTGCTAGGTCCGTAGCTATTCGGCATGATTCAGGCAACCGTATTTTTGGGCTTGCCTTCCCACAGGTATAATCTACGTGTCTCCTCCGTTTTGTGGTGGGCTATCGCTGCTTCGACCCCTGCATCCAGCTTTCAATTATGCCAATTGCTTTGGTGGCCAGCATTTCCACTTTTTCCAGTGTTTCGCCTTTCACTGATAATACTATGCCATCTGCAAAGCCAACGATCACTACGCCTTTGGGATGTTTCAGCGTCAGCACACCTTTGTACATCCCGTTCTAAAGTGTTGGGTCAAGGATGGAACCTTGCGGAACTCCCGCCGTGATGTTCACCGATTTCTGCGCCACGGAGGTCTCGTAGATCAGCACCCGGCTCTGAAAGTAACTCTTCAGAATTCTGCACAGGAAATCCGGGACCCTCATTCTGTGCAGCGACTCGGCAATAGCCTCCCAGCTGGCACTAGTTAAGGCGTTCTTAACGTCGATCGATACAACAGCACACTATCGACTATACGATGTTGGATCCCCCGAAGGCTCTCCTGGCTTCGGCCGCAACACTAATTTCATTATTTTCCACCTGTCCGGGAAATGGCCTTCCTCTAGACATTTCTGTAGCACATTCCTGCACATTTCTGGGAATGCCTGAATCGCCCCTTTCAGAACTACGTTAGGGAATCCATCCGTTCCGGGTGCCTTGTTCACCTTAAGCACTTTCGCCAGTGCCACGAGCTCCTCGTTCGAGACTTGTTTTCCTTCAACGTTACTTCTTATTTCCTCGCTGTAAGGTGTACGTGGTCACGTCGTTGGCTCGTGCGTTGGGAAGAGTCCATCTACGATTACCTTCAGTTTTGCTGGACATAGCTCTAAAGCCATTGTTGGGCCTTTGATCTTCGCCATAACAATCGCCCCAGGTGTTAACATCAGCGGCTCGGCACAGCTCGTCTTGTTCAGTCTTATCTCACGTTTTAATATGGTCCTGGCCGCTCGGAGCACCAGCCTATGTACCTCTCTGTTTGCTGCGATTTCAGTTCTCTGGACACGTCTTCTGGCTCTGAAACAACTAGCGCGAAGGATGCTGAGTTGCTCATTCAACCAGTAAGCTGGACGCCGCTTGTTCCTCGGCTCCTGTTTCCTCGGTATAGTTGCGTCGCATGCCCTTACTAACGTATTCGTGAGCTGGTCTGCGTTTCGGTTCGAGAGTTCCTTGTCGAAAACCTTTGTCTTCCACTTCCGCTCGCAACTATTTGTCCTTCGTATTGCAAAAGGATTTCACTGGCCGATACTCTACCTAATTGCCAGATAGTCGCTATGGGTATATTCCTCATACACTCTCCAGATCATATTTTTCATCAGCGACGGGCTACAGAAGGTAACATCGATGACGGATTCAGGACCGTCCCTGCGAATAGTGCTGACGGAATCTACATTCGATAGTGTAACTTCCAGCTTGGCCAAGGCATCTAACAGGCTGCACCCTCTAGCGTTTCCTCCGATGACGACCGGTCTTCTTCCGATGAGCTTTTCAGCAAGTGCATTCAGCATCTGGTGGAACTGCTCCATGGTCCACCTTGGGGGTGCATAGCAGCTGCATACAAAGATCCCGTTGATTTTGGCGATCACGAACCCTTCGTATGGACTACTTCCTGAATGGAAAATCTGCCCCTCACTTGTATCGCAGCCATCGCCACTGTAGCTGCTACCCAGTTTCCGTTATCGGGAGGAACGCGATACGGTTCCGACTCACACTTTGTTTCTGTTTTTGACTGCCACAACAGTTGCAGTACTATGTCGCAATGATTGAGGTTTATTTGAGTTATCTCTTTTACTGCCGGCCTAATGTCGCCTTTTTATGTACAGGGCACTTCCCGTCATGTGGTCGTTTCCATCCTTCTGGGTTGCTCTGTGCAGTCTTTTGCAAAATGACCCTTCTCTCCACTTTTCCTTTTGCAGTTCCTCGCCTAGTGACCAAAACCCATGCACTTAAATCATCTCTCCAATTCCTTTGGAACTCGAGGGACGACTCTCAGTGAGCACACCGACCACCAAACTTTTACTCGACACGACTCCAACAGCTTGTTGGCTGCAGCTGTCGGCAGACGTATCGCTGTCGTCTGTGTGCCACCGTACACCTTCCTCAACCGAATTGTCATTGGTGCATCTCCAAGATGACAGTGCTCCTTCAGCGCCCTTCTCAGCTCATCATCTGTTGTGATCTCTTCAAGATCCTTGCACTCGATCAAAGTATCCGGTGCGAGAGCTCTAACTATCGCCTGTTCACCAAGAGATCTTTCGATATGCGTCTTGAAGGCTGTGCTCTTGATGCCAGGATATTTCTTCAGCTCACCTTTCTGGGTGCGCCTGGTTTTCACCACCCTCTACCCTAGTTTCTTCAACTCAAATCAGGTCTCATTTTTCGAAGGAGTTCAGAGTACGTCGTTCCACGTTTTACCTCAACAATCAGAGCGTCGCACCAATTACTTCGCTCCTGACGTTTTCACTTGCTGCTGAATTTTCTTCTTTTTGTCTTTCTTGTTGCCGACAGCGTGTCATTCACTGCCTTCACCTTTCTCCTCGTCGTTTTTAAGCTTTTGGTGTGTCTCTTTTTCTTTTGTCGGAGCGTGGATTCTGAGGTTCCTTTGGTGTCTGCATTGCATCAACAGTTGCCTTTTCCGTTGCCTTTCGGCTGTCCTCAAGAACCTTTTCGGCTTGGAAGACAGTCAAAGCTTCGGAACGTAAGAGCCGTCGGTCTAAGCACATCAAAGTGCGGAGACGTTTTGTGAAGCAGCTGTGTGAGGACGGATGCATAGAACTGCAGTACAGTTCAACTGTAAATATGGTAGTTGATATGCTAACTATATCAATGGGCTTAGGGCCGATTTCTTCTCCTCCGCTGAAATTGTAAACCAGGATTACCCATATAGTTGAACATGGTTTAACGCTTAAGTGGAGGTGAAGAAATCAGCAAATCAAGTACGCACAGATTGTCGACAAAGGATGGGAATGTTCATTGTAGAGAGGGTTAGGTACAACTACGGTCATGTCACCTTTTAATCTTGTGTAAGGGCTATTTTGTAGAGATGGAAAACGGTAGAAGAGCGAGAGGGTCGGGATTTTTTTTTTCGTTAACAACTGGACTCTATCGTGGACTTGAAAACATGAGTAACTTTCATAAAAAAGAGCACTCGGATGACTCGGATCACCAAATGCAGAATCAGCTGTCAGGTCGGTTGAAGAATTTTGTATGAACAGCTGAAACTGACAACAACCAGGCTGTAGCATTGTTTAAGCTGCTTCGAAAAATCGAATTTTATGAATAACCCATACTTCTAACCG
>JASCZW010003285.1:0-31292 GCA_034211315.2 Aedes japonicus | reverse complement strand
ATTTTGTCTTTCCCCTGTATCTTGGCATTTCGTATACAGCAGCTTCTCTAAGGCAACGGTCCCATTCTTCATCAGATTCCAGGAGTCCTCGTGAAGAAGCGGCTGCCTTGAACGTAACGTGAACAACATCATCATATGACCGAAGTGCTGCAAAGCTTGTAGCACCCTTTTTTCCTTATACACATAATTTTGTGGAATATCCGTATACAAAAATTGCCTTGCAGTAGGGTCCTCACTATTAAGTTGGAACCATGCTTCAAGCTTGGTTCTATTGGACTGCGCTTCTTCGAGTGCTTCTGCTTCATGGCCTTCCTCAAAAATAAGTTGTTGCTGATTAAGTAGATGAACTGACAGTCTGGTGACCGTACGAGAACGTGCGTGCATTTTCGATTCTAGTAGACGCCACATAGCTTCTGGGTCACTCACGTATCGGCAGTCAATGAAAGTGGTTATCTCATTGTATTGAGCTTCCGTCTGATTAACTGCAGTAATAGCGACATTGGTGCAGTCGAATCCCTTATAGATATATTTGACTGCATGTAAGGATGTTCACACCTCGACATTCATATGTGCATTGTACCGCAAGGTCAAACATGCATTATACGGCACAACGTTGCAGTTGTCCATCGGTTCCAGATTCGAGCTCAAGATGCTAAGATTCAGAAACTGCTGTTGCGAGTTAACCGGATTTTTCGGGTAGATTCGGATGTCCCTGTTGAACGGTGGCTCACCATCCTCATTGACGAGAATCATCGCAACTTCATCAGTGGTTGCCGCATTATATCGCCGCTGGTCTTGTTGTCAATCGATTTTGAGAAACATATTTACAACTGGTATCTCATTGCCAGTTGTAACTGCACGTTGCTCCCCAGCGATCATCTTTTGCCGCATCATAGTGTAATGCTGTGCCAGAACATTGTTCTGTCGGTCAATTTTGTCCTAAATCGGCGTCCGCAACAATTCGCTTGTCGGATGGTTGTGCCGCACTTCCGTAGCTTGAGTGCTGTCAAGCATATATAGTTGGGCGAACTGTGGCGGTTCACCATGTGGTGGCTGGACGTGAGATGTCCTATGATAGGTTTGTCCATGTACCTGTTGAAAAAGAATATTTAGTCCAAGGATTGGGAAAACAAAAATAATCGTTACCTTGAAAACATACGGGCCTCTACCAGGAACATCAGCTATCTTCGCTCCCAAAGAAGCAAACGAAACTGCACTGTTGTACGACCGAATGGACTGCCTGAAGTGGGTTCTTTCGGGGTTGTTGGTGTCCATAAGGAGGCTGTGCAGGAATTCGGGATATTCCAGTGGTTCTCCCGATGCACTCGTAGGCCGCAGAAGTTTAATTTTGCCTTTGTGGCAGCACGAATTAAACTTTCCATCCGTGGGTCTTTCAGCGATAAAATTTTTGGATTGACAAACTTGACATATTACGCTCATTGAGCCACATGTATGAGGAGCTTCTGCATCTACATCTGTTACATTTCGCTGCCGTGTCGAACGAACAGAGGCAGCAACCGCTGTAAGACGCGCTTGCGTTTGCTCCGGTGTTTCGCTTGCCCTACGATTCCGGTGAGCCTGTGCATCTCTCCGCCGTATATCGCTTCGAACTGCCTCACCCTGACGCGATCGCCATTTCTGCTTTTGCAGCCTTGCTAATCGCCGCCTCTTCTCGGCGGGAGACTTACTGGAATCCATCAAAAAATAACTTTTCTTCCCCGGGAGCACTATGTCACTCAACAAAAACTAAACAGAAACTTTTAACTTCTGAGTAACGCGTTTTTTGCGAGGGGTAATGACCACCAAAGGTACTAACTTGAGGATTGTTTGTTTTTGAATTTTGACGTTTCGTGGAGATTTTATTTTTTGTGAGTCTGGTTGGCTAGTCACCGGACAGACAAACAGGGTTATTATGGGCTATATATATATATATATATATATATATATATATATATATATATATATATATATATATATATATATATATATATATATATATATATATATATATATATATATATATATGATGATGATGGACGAACTTGCATCCATGAATAGACCCAATTTGATGCCTGTAGACCGACATTACATCCATATCCCTCGAAAGTTTCTGACTTTATAAAATGAGTTGTGTAACTTTTCGTGATACATACTACCAGATGCCTTATTATAAATATCTTAGCAAATGTATAGCTGGTTGAATTTTGATTCCAGCTGAAAAACTTTTTGAGTTATGATAAAAAATGTAATCGATTGTTGCATACTAGGCTGAGTCAAAGGACACATACCCTATATTCAGTTCACATTAAGTACTATAAGTAAGTTCCACTTCTGCAATTGACACATTGAAAAACAATCAATAAAGATCGAGCAACCCTCGCGCGAGTACATAAATTAGGCTCTTTGGTTGCCATGGGACCGAACAAGCCCTCATCAACAAGACTCCATCGCACCTTGCAAGGTTCTTCCCGTGTGTTGTTTCCAGAGGGCCGAGTAAACCTCAAGTCGCAAGCACCAAATGCGTGTGCGTTGAAGTGTGAAACTGAAGATTCATCATGACATTTCGATGGCATTTTGTATAAATAACAGATTTTCGCCGATTCCAATCTTGATCGCTTTATTACACCCCCTCGAACTGGCGAAAAGATTCACACACACAAAAAAAAATCAGTGGGGTTGTGTACAAGACACGACCGGTTGACGTAGACTACGTTAAACCAAGTGATGCATTATAATGTCAGGTAAATTCTGTGTGGTTATTATTAGCGTTAAAAGGGTTTCAATTATTCGTGCCGGTCGCTTACCCTTACCGATAGAAGCAGTTAAAGTCACAATATGACGGGTGCTGCTCTTATGGGACATTAGACCAGCGTTTTGAAGCCAGTAAGTAAGAAAATTCTATTGTACGCTCTTGAGATATTATTTAGTGGCCCTGAAGTTTTATGAAGTCAGTATGTAGGAAAATTCTCTTGTACACTCTTTATAACTCTTTGGTGGCTCTGAAAAGGGCCTTTTGGTTTAAATGATGACACGGTCACGGTTGCACGTTTTACGATGGACTATCTTTTAGGCCTAGAAGATAGTTAAGGATCTGTTAGGGAATATAAAATTATTTAATTAATGATAGTTTTGCTCATTCTTATAATCATAATCACTTAACATTACTAAATGTTTATTCGTATGTCATACTGTGCCTGAATGGCCTGCATCTTGGAATTCTCACCTTCGCCGGAACCATCAACAATGTTTTGCATCGTTTGGGGGATTTCAGTAACGACAGGCAGCGGAGGAAATTCTATAATACGCACATTAGGCTGATGCAAAATTTGAAATATTTGCTCCCCTAAGCTTAATCGACGCCAATTTGTGTCCTGATAGTCCCCAAAAATTTTTAACACATTTGGTTTAATTCGGCTTTTGCACACGCTATTCAAAGTTTGTATGGGAATTAGTATGAAGAATCTCAAACTTACATTTCCAGATCCACTAACATCTTGATATTATGTCCTATAAACCAAATCTTATATACATTGCATAGCGGTGTATAGTTGTAAACTATCAAAATGCCGAAGCATACCTGACATTAAATTTTTATACAACAAATAGTTATTCAATAAAACATGAAAATACACTAACTTTAGGTATGATGTTTTATTCTTATTTTTGTTTTCTTATTATTTATATGTTTTTTATATTTTATATTCATATATTTTATGTATTTTATTTTATTTATATTATTATATATATTTTATATATTTTATATTTATAAATTTTATATACATTACATATTGTTACTTCTTATTATTATATTTGATGAATAACTAATTTTGTATAAAATTTACATGTCAGGTATCTTCGGCATTTTGATTAGTTGACAACCTACACTATATGAATGTATATAAGATTTGGTTTAAGGACATAATATCAAGATGTTAGGGATCTGGAAATGTAGTTTGAGATTCTTCATACTAATTCCCATACAAACTTTGAATAGCGTGTACATAAGTCAAATTAAAACCAAATGTGTAATACATTTTTGGGACTATCAGACCCAAATTGGCGTCGATTAGGCTTAGGGAGCAATATTTCGAGTTTTGCATCACCTTAACGACACATGACAAACATATATTTTGACTGATACCTTGTCATCACAATCTTCAACATTCACCATTTAAATGTCATACCATTCGGATCATTTGTATACAATCTGAGTTGTAGTATGCCTTTGCATAATTCAACTTCAAAGATTCAAAGAATTAGAATTTAGGCAATTTTAGCAATTCTGGATTTCAAGAGTAATAATAAAATTGAAATACTCTAGAATTCAAATTACGATAAAATTCGTTATCAGAAAATATCCAGCAGGTTTAGTGATTGTTATGAAAACACAATAATCAATTGCAACATTTTCAAATGTGTAAGCGTCTCTAAAAATGTTCAAAGTTCAGGAAGTTTTATCAAACAGAAAATAACAAAAATTATCTTACAGTTGTTATAAGGTTATATACAAGTATATAGAGTACATGTCCCTTGGCTTTGTCGATTATGTAGCGCACGATTACAGTTTTAACTATAACTCATACAATAATTTAGCTAGTAACGATATTCAACTAGTTATACCTTTGCTAAGACATGCTTAATAAGGCGTTTGCTGTACTGGACCATGAAAAGTCACCAACTAACATTATTGAGTCGAAAACTTTCGAAGGATATCATTAAAGATACTTGTTCGAACGAATTTCAGTAAAGTTTGTTTATTTCATCGCTCCGGGCATTTATTTATATTATCGCTTCGGGCATTCGGCTATATTCGGTATACTATACGGAATATAAAGCTACTTTATAACATCTAAATGACTTTCTCATGTGATCAAGCGGACATTCCATTTCAAAACATTAAAATTCCCACTATATTCATTTAGTTATATACTGCCGTTATAAGCATAACTGTCCCATGTATATAGGGAAACCCATAGAACATGGGACAATTATGCGTAGAACGGCAGTATAGGTATTGGTATGAATAAGCCCTTCGAAAAATACACAACCGCTCACTCTTACTTTTCCATTGAAAACTTTTATAATCTACATTTTACTATGTGATGAATACATTTGGCCATAGTTGGGAATATAAGGTTAAATGCGTACCTAAAATATGGTCTATGGTTTTCTTGTGAAATTATTATTCATGTTTCTATGTGAATATCAGGTAAATTAGGGAATCCATTATGGCTTAAACGTTTAGGAAATCGAAATATATATAAATGTATTAGATCTCGCAGAAGAAAGAGAGTGAGTTTTATAAAATATCATTATTCTTTGCAATGGGTATGGGAGAAAAGGTTGGTTAATATATGATACATTCTTATAAATATAAAATAAACACCTGAGAAAATAAACACGCATTAAAACATGTTCAGCGCTTTAGTTGTATCGATATCATTTGAAGGTTCATATGATGTATAAGCACGCGGCGCATGTCATCACCAGAATACAATTAATACTATGTTAAAATTTATTAAGACAGGGAGCAATAACATAGAGAGATATTCAATTGCTATGATGACATGCTCTTTGTTAAATTGATTTAAGGTGAATCGCTGCTCCATGTATGTTTTCCTATATTTTATCTCGCTCTCGCAAACTCACCTTGCTATTTCAAATTGATAAATCTCGATTGTTAGTGAATGAACATCGAATCGAACTCTATCAAAATCCTCACAGCAAGTAAGCATACAAACTGATGTGATTAAATTTTCAATATCTAGTACCGACTCTGATTTATATCAATTTTAAATATTGAGGTAATGACTGTCATCAAGAATGATTCAGCATGATCCCTTAAATTTAATAAATATCAATTTCCTACCTAGAGTTGAAGGACCTTCTCCAGCGTCCCAACTAGTTGTTGGCAACGCATTACCTCTTGCTGCTTTCAATTTCGCCCGATAACTACGAGCTCGCTCGGCATCGGTGCACGGTCGTTTCGGAGGATTTCCCGTATGTTCGCTCTTTATGCGCTTCCTGAATCTGCGCAAGCGTTCTGGATCAAATAGGTTAGGCATTCTCACTTTCACTGTTTCTCAAAAAGTTTTCTTCCTAGAGATAGAACGCGAATCGTTAACACAACAGAACAACTGTTTATAACACACTACTAATTGGAATTTACAGAGAATGTTGGTTCGGAATATTATGTTCGACATCGAAAATGGTGTCCGTGATAGGAATTTGTGTGGTTTAAGGTATGCGACGAAGGGAAACCAAGTTTTGCTAATACCACTGGCTGCCAATCGACAATTTCAAACGAAAATCCCAATCAAACAAACTCTCAAGCTGAGAATTTTAAATTGACAGTAGCAAAGATGGATTTGTATCTGGTAGCATTGATTGATTTATTGATTCATCGCTGGTTGCAACAACCAGCCAAAATTTTCCCGACAGCTCGCCCTCCATGCAGGCGTTTTTGCAGTTGCGGCGAACGAATTGGCACCATATCAGGCGCACAAACCAAACGAAATAAAAGTTTAATTCTTTTATAAACAACTCTTTTGATTAAATTGGTTGTCCTCAAAAGGACAGATTATCAATTAATGGATAGCGCCAACCAGCTGGGTGAAATTTTTACCGACGGCACCGAACTTAATTTAAGATTAGTTCATTCTTGAATAATCAACTCTTTTATTTGAATTTATTGTCCTCAAAAGGACAGATTATTTCCACCTACTGCTGACTGCTACTCGCCCTCAAGGACGCTTTCCCCAAACAGCAGCGTTTTCGATGTCGCAGCGAAACAATCGCCACGATGAGGTAAGATGGCAGCTTGCACAAACCGACGCGATTGTGCACCTCATAATCCGCCATTTTGCCTCATCGCGACGATCGCTGTTTGGAGAGCTTGCTACTACCACCACCAGCTGCTACGTGACCACCAGCTGCCTCTGCACCAGCTCCGCTGCCGTACAAATGAAAGCTCCACCAAACTGCAGCAATTTTTTGCCACCGCGGCAGCGAAATCGCGGCGGAAAAATCGCCGCTGTGAGATTACATGGCGGCTTATGGGAGCGCACAAACCGACGCGATGCGTTTTTTAATCGCGTTGGTTTGTGCGCAGTTTGATGGAGCCTTCATTTGTACGGCAGCGGAGCTGGTGCAGAGGCAGCTGGTGGTCACGTAGCAGCTGGTGTGTAGGCAGCAAGGCTCTCCCAAACAGCGATCGTCGCGATGAGGCAAAATGGCGGATTATGAGGGCGCACAATCGCGTCGGTTTTGTGCAAGCCGCCATCTTACCTCTTCGTGGCGATTGTTTCGCCGCGACTTCGAAAACGCTGCAGTTTGGTGGAGCTTTGAAGCAGCTCCCTAGCTCGACCAGCTCCCTGCGACCAGCTCCCAGCGACCAGCTCCTGCACAGCTTCAATGCTGCCAAACGACTGAGGAAAAATTTTGTTAAGTGTGCCTTCTATGCCGTTCTCAGCTGCATGCGAGACGTACATGGGAGACAAATGATATGATTGGTTAAAGTCTCTCTCTAGCACAAAGAAGAAGAAGATGATGCAAGACGTTCCTTGCTTCGAATTGAAATCTGTGATAGGAAATTTGGTAAATTTACTCTGCAAAATGACATTATAAGACATCACCTTATATTTGCGTTATTTTCAATAGTTTACTATTGATTGAGAAAAATGTTTGACAATTGAATTGGAGCGCGGTAAAATTTCCGACCGATTGATGAAGAAATCATGTAAATCTATCGTGGATTATTTGAGTTATTCGCGTACAAAACGTACGGTTTTTCGTGACGGTCGCAATATTTTAGATTTTCATTTGACACCCTACCCTTGCCGTAAGACGTAGTCTACGTCAAAAAACGAAAACAAAAACAATTCCACGGGCAAAAGGTCGAGAATGTGTGAAAAATGTATTTACGATCCGGGCGGATGGATCGGAGTCCTTGCCGAGTGGTGGTAAGTTCCCGGGATCTTACGTGCGATCTGATAGCGATCGCGTTTGCTGAGGCCTCTCATCGTGGCTGCGTCGTCGTCGTCTACTCCGGGAAAAGGTGTGCGATGATGGTCATCTCGAAATTTTACGACAATGATTCTTCGATGAGCCGTCGTTGTTAGCCGTCCGGAGGAGGAAAATAAAGGTGAGCATTGCGATGGACGATGCACGCACGGCTCTGGCTGGAAACCGGTCCAACCTTAGACGGGAAGCCAATAAATTAAGATATATCAATAATAATTAATAACCATTGGGCAGTAATTAACTCAATGGGTTGACAACTGATAAACTCAACAAGGTGGCGAGGAATGCTGGGAACATTCGAAATCTGAGGTACTTGAGGAGATTCTTGATACGCTTTTCCGGGGATTTTTTTTCTGATCATCTAATTGATTTTCGTTCACATTTTTTGTTGAATGCGTCCTGGAATGGAGCAACATTTCCAACGAACAATATTGCAACGAACTGAAACTTTCCCAATGCCACTTTCGTATGGGTGATCTGACCGTGCGTGTTCTACTGGTTCGCCCCTGCTGATGTGACATGGCTTCGTACTCTCTGCACCTGTTCGCTGCTGTCGGTTAGGGTGGTGGTAATCAGGAAGTTGAAGTTTCACTTTTTTTTTCGTGTCACGTTTGCTCACCTGCTTCCAGGAAAACGCCTCTCAGATTTCGTTCAAAAATGCTTACGAAGGAATCTTGTACCGGTTACATTATTAAGAGTGCCTCTAATGAAGTATAAGTAACGGAAATTGATATCCTTTCGATGAACGCATGGAGTAAAAAAATCGATTTGGCACTCGACAAATCAAACTTATTTAAATCATGCGGACCGCCTATTTCGCCCAGAGAGAGAGAGAGAGCCTGTCCTCTTCTTCATTTCGCAACTCTCCCACCGCATGATTGATGGGAAGAATGGCCTTTCGAGGTTGATCACGTTGAGCCAACCCCTCCAGCAACAAGGAATCCATGCGTATGTTATGTGATATATGTTTGAATGGAATCAAGTTTTCGGGTGCTGGTCTGGTTGCCGCCGGATCATTGCTGTTGTTGATTCTTCTGTCCATCTGAATGTCCGCCTATTCGAAGATTGCAACTGAATGCGATCGCTCGGGCGAGTTGCCATGTCGCGAGGCTGGACTGTGCTTAGCTACGAAATTAAATCACTACCAAGTGACTGACGACCGAGCTACTCTATGGGCTTTCCGATGGCGAGGTTCAGAGGCGAAAGTTGGACTTTTTACGTAACGTGGTGAGACAAGGTTTCCTAGGCCAGTTGACTCAGCGGGGTGTTTTACATCGCGAAAGACAATGTTGTGACGCCGTCGACGCCGCGATTGTGAGCCCAGGAGGTGCTTACGCACTTTACCGTTGCTGGATTGTGTAGTTCGTGGAGTGCTTTATTTTTTGGGCTGGGAAAGACAGGATCTGGTGTAACGTGTAATCATTTGAATTATGTGTTTCGGTATAATATGCCCTTCCCACGCTCTCGATATTGTTACAGATCGGTCGGGATTTGTTTCACGACGCAGATAAAGGAAGTCTGTCATTTGCATAAGTATCTCTTCGATAGCTGGTAGGTCACTTTCATTCTTTAGGATATTGAAAATCGTTCCAACATTCGAATGTACAGTCTTAAAAATGTACTGATTTTAATTTTTGTTTTTAAACTAGCTGTTGTTAATTGAAAATCAAGGATAATTTATATTTACACTTCACTTGATCACCTAATAAGTCTGTAGGTCGTAGACAAAATAAGCCTATCTGTCAAAGATTAGCTTTTTAAGTGTTATTCGGTGGAATTTTCATGCGTAACACTGACTAGTTATATACACAGATGAAAATAAATTTTCTGCGTTATTTAATTCATATAAAGGGAATGCTTCCAAAAAAGCGGACAGCAAAGAAGTGTATTATTTTCTTAGCTTCGTCGCTCCCAACCAGGGATGCCATATTCACAGACATGTCTGTAAATTTGCAGACTTTTCATTTTTGTTGCAGACTTTTCTAACAATGCAGACATTTAGCAGACATTTTATTCATGTTGCAGACTTTTACAGATATTTGAAAAAAAAAATTAAATTCCATATAAAGGTTTTCTCTGAGCTTCGGATTTAAAACGTACAAGGATCTGAACAGTATTGTAGATACGGTTAGAAGCTTTGTTGAGATAATTTTTTAAATATCGTAGGTATCATTTAAAGTAGAAATCCTTGAAGAAACGAAAGGGATTTAGAAATATATCCCTGAATTAGTCCTAGATTCCTAAGAGTATAGAAAGAAAAGACCCACAATTTAAGGTACATCCTGGAAAGTTTCGAAAACGACTTCCCAGAGCTTCAGGAAGATAATTCCCGAGGAAGACACTTCCTCGAAAAAAAAACTTCTCGGATGGACAGGTAAAAACTTCTCAAAAGTATTGGGAGCAAGCAGTTCAAGCAAGAAGAACCTTCAAAAATTCACGACCGAACATTACCGAAGTTCAAGATTATACTTATCGGAACTCCAAGACACAATTTCCCCAAGAATCAGGAGAGGACTTATCAGAGCTTCAGGACGAAGTGGAGGGAAGAGGACTTCTTTGAAGTTAGGAACTTTTCAGAGAATTTGGAGTTCTTCCCAGAAATTTAAGATTGAACTTCCCAGATGTTTAGAAAAAAACTGCCCCAAATTTTAGACGGAAACTTTCCAGGAAGGGAACTACCTATAATTTCTCAAAATATCAGGAAAAAAAATCCTTAGGCTAGGCAAATTTCGCAAAGCCCAGAGGAGAACATTTCAAAATTTCAGAATAAAGATTTCTCAAAATTCTTTAGAGAGAACAGAATCAATCTTTACAGGAGCATTGGAGGTACTTCTTTCTAATTTGAGCACGAATTCCCAATAATTCCGGAACAAACTTCCTCAAAGTTCTGGAGAAAACTTCACAAAAGTTCAAAAGTCCAGGAAGAAACTTCAAGAACAAATTTAAGGGATCTTTCCTACACGCAGAGAAAATTTGCCTTTTTAAATTAAAAATTACAAATTAAACAAAAAATTACTCCCTAACTAATACAATCTTTCAGTTGTCAGTGTATGTGTATGTTTTCAATATTTACGCATGCGTCAATTACGTGGCCTCAATGTATACGCTTTATTAGAATATCAAAATGGACTTGCCGATGTAAATATTATTTAAGGAGGTCGAGAAAGCTAACGACGCGCTCGTCTATTTTATGCTTAGTTTTGATCTTTCTGAGCAATCCATGAATTGCTTTCTTGGTAAGCGAAATGCGAATGTTATTGCCTATTTTCTATTTTCAGAAAATCAATAGTGCCTTGCAATATTTACGGAAATCAACACAATCATTGGACGAACCCACAACTTATCCGCAGCTAGAATGTGTATTGATTCATTTTTATTGAATAAAATTTAACAAAAAATAAAATCTGGATATATTGACAACTAAAATATGCAAAACAACAAAAACAAATCTTAAATTTTAAAATATTGATTATAGTCGCAACATTATATTTTTAGTTTCAATATAAATAAATTGTTGGCAGCAACTGCTTTTTTTTTTAAATATTCTGTATTTGTAAATAAAAAAAAATGTTATATCAACAATTTATATTTTTCTTTGCTTTCTTGACAGATTTTGAAAACAATAATATTCTGTGTTCAATCAATAAAGATTTATTGATTCAACAACAAAAAATTATCAGCCGGGGAATGACCATTTTTATTGTTATTTTTAATACAGAATATCATTGATATTAAAAAACTTTTCGCTGCGTGTAAGAGTTTTGGAGACGGCTTTCCCAAAGTTTTAATAATAATGTCCTCACAGTTCAGGATGGGACCAATCAGAAGTTTGTAAAGAATAAGCTCAAGAAAAAAACTCCCCCGAATTTCAGAAAGAAGGGCACTACCTGTAGGATCAAGAAAGATTTTTTCCAAAAATTCTGTAAAGAACTCCTCAGAAGTTCACAAGAGGTCTTTTCAGAAGTTCCGAAGAGACCAACAGTTTAGTTGGAACTACCCAGAAGTGCTAGAGAGCTTCCTTAAAGGTTCGAATCGAACATTCCAGCATTTCAGAATGAGAACTTCTCAAAGTTCAGAAAATCCTAGAAGGTCAGGTAGATACTTTTTATAAATTAGGAAGAAACTTTGGGGGAGCTTTCTAGTAGTTCAAGGAAGAAGTATTGGGGGAGCTTTCTGGTAGTTCAAGCAGGAACTTCTCAGAAATTCAGGAACAAACATCCCCGAAGTTCAGAAGAATACTCCCCTCGGAAGTTCAGAAAAGAACTTCTCATAAGTTCAGGAAGAAACTTTTTACAACTTCAATAAGATTTTCCAAGAAATTCTGGAGAGTACTTTCCCAAAGTTTGGCGGAAATTTCCCTCGTAGTTCAGGATGGGACTTATCAGAAGTTTAGAAAGTAACTATGTTCAGGAAAAAAAACTTACCAAATGTTTCTAGAGGGTAAGGTTGGGTTCTTGAACGTGAATGTCGAAGAAAATAATAAGTGACTGCCAAGAAGTTCATGAGGAATTTTGCCTGAAGTTTAGGAGGAAACATACAATCCAAGAAAAAGGTACAGAAACGTTTACATAATGACACATATAGCGAAAATGACATAACTCGCTCTCTTATTACGTCTTTTCGTTGAAAGAAGTCTAATTTTGTTTAAAAAAATAACAGACTTATAAAGACATTCCCAGACATTTCAAATTTGTATCACAGATATTTGAAAAAAATATCTGGCATCTCTGCTCCCAACGACCTATACACATACAAATACACATACGCTTTCTCGCCAGGGAAAGCCTCCCGCACAATTCCATCCAACCTAACTACAGATGTCTATGAAGGTAGCATGAGTTCTCAGCATCTTCTTAAGTAGACAGCTAATCAACACTTCCCTCCCATCCCTTGCTGATCATTAGGACCTGGCCAGGTGTTGCACAAAGAGATCCATGGATGAAGAGCCTGTCACAGCCAAAGCTGCTCTTCTAGCGCTTCCATCGTCTCTACAACAGCCAACCCAGGATTGTGTATGGTCGGAAAATGCTATGCTATGCTATTTAATTCATATAAAGAGAATGCTACATTCGGCAGAAAATAATGGGGTATTTCAGGTAAATTTAAGTCAGATAACGACTGAACCTAGCTTGTTGTATGAAAGATTGCAAACATTGTTGTATGGCGCATGAAAAATTGCAAACAATTTCGTAGTATACGGTTAGTTTCTGAGGGCTGACGTATGGATTCACACGAGAACACAGGTAGTTAGAAACTACTATTTCCAGTAATAAAGAACACGCGCATACGGACGAATTCCTTTGGTATCGCCTTTCATAACTCTTCGCATCGTTTATGTACCTGAAGTTAGGCCAGAGAAAATTACGTTCCAACTGTCAGTTTAAGGCGTATTTTTAAGATAATGTTTTGTCTATGAAATGCTTCTACACAGAAAGAAAAACCACGATAGAAACAAACGATCCGAGGGTTAAAAATACACACCTACGAAAATATTTTAACAGAACTCATTCTTATAAACAATGAGAACGTCAGTTCTATCAAACTTTCACATTAATTAAGTTGTAAGCGTGGCAAGGTTTGCGCCGGGTCCAGCTAGTAAAATATAATAATATGAAAATGTTTGAAGATCTTCTTTTTCCAATATTATGAGTACCGAGAAAAGTTGGAATGAGAAAATGAATACATTTTTGGTAGTGCATATAATGTTTTCAGAAATTACCGAGTTTTCAGAGATAAACGTCGGGTGGTGGAGTTCTCATAGCATTTTAATAAAATTTTATTCTGAACTTATTTTTTCATTGGAATTCATATGGGTAATAAAAACTTAACATAATATTTGTACATGAAACCATAATTACACCGACAGTGATTACGAAAATGTTTTTGATTTTTGCAGAGCCAATAATGACAATATATAAATTCAATATATGTATAAGGTGGAAACTGCCCAACAAACATCGGTGTTGAATTAGAGCTTGTTCAAGCAAATTTGGAGAAGCTATTTAGCTGTTTCTTCTAGAATAGCTGAATAGCTTCTTTAAATTTGTTTGAACAAGCTCTAATTCAGCACCGATGTTTGTTGGGTGGGGATGGATCTGTCACATTCTATGAAGTTTGTTAAGATACGCGTTTTTTTCGTCTGGAAGTGATAACTGACCGAGCAAGGTAAGAAATACCCTGAACCATTAGTTTCTGATTTTTTAAGGCAAATGAACATAAAACAATCTCATTCTTGCAAAAATTGTCAACTCTTCATAAAAAAATAAAAAGTTGAACTGATGAAAATGTATGTGGACATCGCCAGTTAAGCAGTCTAGCAAAACAAATGTAAAGCAGAGTGGGACGTAATTGGCCAAGAGCTCGATTAATTAGGGCCAATGCACCGTGGGTCGGAATAACAAAAAGTAAGTGTTTATTTTTCGTTTGAATACTATTAGAAGCCAAAGTGCAGAACAAATCTAATTCTGGCGTTCAGCATCCGACACTTCACAAAGAAGTATGTAATAATAGAGTTGTAATGATAATTTTTACAGGTCTGAATTGACACAACTAGAGAATGCAAAACTTTAACAAAATGAAATCAAGAGAGCCGATGCAAGACAATGAACAATGGAAAACCTAGAAAAGTGAAAGTGGAAAACTTAAACTTGAGCTTAAATAGAAACAAATTAGACCGTGTAATATCGTAGTTGCTACTCCTTTACTGATCAGAACTAGTGTAATTGCACAGAGAACCACATAGATGGAGCTCCTCACGGTCTTTGGGGAGGGGGGAAGAAGGATGATTAGTTTGACAATCGTTGTTATTAGGGACCGTGAGCACCACTGCATCTCTACAATTGCCAAGAGAAGGATAGTTGTGTTAGTGAGGAAGGTTTTATTTTTAGATCATGGATGCACTGTGGTAAGTGAAACGATCAATTTATTTTAATTCTAGTGGTGATAGAACGAGGCAAGTGACAAATGGCAAGGAAGCGGACGGGCCTGGGATTGAACTCCCAACCATCTGCTCAGTAAGCAGAACGACTAACCACTGAGCTACCCAGCCACGTCTTGAACTTATATAGAATCGAATTGAATTAAAAAACGAGTTATCGATTTGAAGGAGACAGCAATGGAATAAAAACACGCAAGTATTCCTGTAAACTTCAAGCAAGACTGATTCCTGTGAAAATCCAGCATTTCTTGAAAGTTTGAATTACATAATAAATTTGAGATAATGCATACCATAATTAACAAATACATGAAGTACAAATTTCAAGCACGTTATTAAAACTTTTCAAAAACAAGTAGTAATTTATATGCAGATTTTTATTAGTTATTAGTTTGATGGAAGTTATGATAGGCAAATTTAAGAACGTAGCAGATGTTTTAGAAGTTTTTGTTTTAAAATTTTCCAAGAAGTACTCAGATCTTTTCGGAAGTTGTGCATGTTTTTCAAACAAGGATTTCACGGAAGTTCTACGGAAATTTAGAAAGCTCCGCACAATATTCCTTAGTATCTCGTAGCACATATAAAAAATGCTCTGGACTTATGAGAAGGATCTGAGAGGAGAACATTTAATAAACTTTGTTAGCACAAATGTTCTGCAAAATGTTATTATGTTCATAAAGCTACCAGGAACTTCAGTAATCTGGTAGAAGATCATTGAAACCCCCTTGAAAATTTAAAGAATCCCCTAGATATTCAGGAAGGTATATTCTTCCAAAAACTGGAAAGTCTCCTTCCAGAAGAGCAGAAAAATAATTCCCTATAAATAACTTCTCAGAAGGTCAGTATAGGTCTCTGCTGTATGAGGCACGAATTAATAGTTTAAGCAAAAATATCTCAGAAATTCAAGGAAAAACCATCCGCAAACTTCAAGGTCATTCTTCCCAGAAGTTTAGAAATAAAGTTCCTCGAAGTTTAGGATTAAGCTAACCTAGTTTATTTAGTTCAGAAAAGTTCCCCGAAGTTTTGAAAAGCTTTTTCCGATGTTCAGGGTAGGATTTTAAAGAAGTTTAGAACGAAATTTCTCTTTCTAAGACTTCTCAGAAAGTCTGGAAGAAACGATGCTGAAATTCTATGACTGCTCAAAAGTTTATGACGAAACTTATTGAAAATTCAGGAGGTAACTTTCCAGAAGTTCATCTGGGAGTTTCACAGAAGATCTTAAATTCAAGAATTAATCGTTGAAAAAAAAAATTGCCCACGAGTCATGTTAAAAAAATGTAGACACCTCCAACATCTGCTTAACTATTTGCATCGTACTATAACACAAACTCATATAACAATTACAATTCGTCAGTTTCCATCTCACCTCGTTGACAGATTTGATTGCTTATCAAGTTGATCGAATCAATGACTTTCTATGGCATGTTGGTTTATCAGTAAGAAAAATTTCCTGATGTTGAGCATAGAAGTTAAAAATACATTTTTCAGAAGTTCAAAGGAATGAAATTAAGGAAAACATCTCCTAGAAGTTTTAAAAAATATCAAAGGAGACTTCGAGATTTTTTTCAAAATTCAGCAAATTCTTCAAAAATTCAAAACAATGATTCTCAATTAAGAAAACTTTCCCACTTGGGATACCAGAAGCTCAGGATGAAGTTAAGAGATTTTACCAGAAGGTCAGAAAAGAGATCGATTCACATTTTAATAAATAACATTCCCTAACAAATTTTCAATATGGAACTTTGAAACAGATTTCCAATTAGGGATTCAGAATAACAAAAGCATCAATAAGAAATCAGAAGAAAACTAAGTATTTTCCATTTAATTCCAACGACCTTTGCTTATCTTGACAGATACGCTTATTTCGTCTACAATGTGCAGGCTTCTTCAATGTCTCGTACTAATTAAGCGGAAAATACTAATTTTTCTTCTGATTTCTAGTTACAGGTATTCCACTGAAAAGCTCAAACTCTCCAGCATTCAAAAGCATTAATGTAATTGACAAAACAAGAGTTAAAATTGTTAACCCTTACCCTTCGAATGTCAAAAATGACATCTAGGGTGATGGAAGTCCTGAATTGATTTCATGGTGTAATATTTCAACGACATTTGAAAACCTTCTAACATTACAGTTGGCTGCTGACTCGATCAGATTCAGTCGGCATCTGAAATGTGCGATTTTGCAAACATCGCAGTGGCAAATCTTGATTCGAGTTGTTCGAGTCAACTTTTATAATTGAACCCATGCTGAAACAATTCGTACCCCAATTCACTGATTTTCGCGATGGTTTTATGAGCTGTGCAAGCAGGTGCATTGTCTTTATGAAACATAAATTGTTTCTTCAGAAAGCCGGGTTTTTCTCAATTTTTGTCATCCAACTGGTCTAAAAAATCACAATAACAATCAGAGTTGATTGTTTTACCAGTTCGAAGATAATTTATCAGTAAAATTCCTTTTGCATCCCGAAAATACTGACGATAATACCTTCTTGCGGATTTCTGGACACGAACTCAATTTCGGAGCCGAAGTGCTTAGTTCACAGCACTTTTTAAGCTCTTGTTTTAGTTCAGGATCATGATGCTAGACCCAAATCTCATCCATAGTGATGAATCTACGCAGAAAATCCTTTTCCGCCTCCAAATGGTGCTCAGAAAGCCGCATTCGGACGTGTTTTTGTTGCCTTGCATTGTAAAGACTGTATTCGATGAAATTTGGACACACACAATTGTTCGTAACTTTTTAGCATGTGGGTAAAAATTATTGATATTTTAACTGAATGTATTTCATTGTGTTGTGTCAATTGTATTATGAGTTTCGTGAAAATCGATCTAGTGATTTCAGTGATGGCTTCGAATGAAGAAATAGTGCGCCAACAAATTTTGGGCACTCACTTTAAAAACCCAAACGCTTCTCATCAATGGATCGGAAAACAGCTCGGAATCGCACATTCAACCGTATCTCATGTGATCAAAACGTTCAAGGACCATAAGACAACCAAGTGGAAAAATGGTAGTGGCAAAAAACGTGGCACATCAAATCCGGAGAAGGCCAGGATGGTATTGAACCAATTTAAGCGTTATCCCAACATTTCGATCAGGGATGTTGCGAAAAAGGCAAAAGTTTCAGTTTGTTTTGTGCAGAATACAATGAAACGTTCTGGATTACATGTGTACAAGGTCCAAAACGCACCAAACTGGAGCGATAAACAGATTTCGGTGGCCAAAACTTGTGCAAGAAAACTGTACAGGGAGTAGCTCACAAAACCGTTCTGCATTGTGGTGAACGATGAAACCTACATTAAAGACGACACCAAACAAATGCCAGGACAGGAACACTACGTCGCCACCTCTAAGTTGGCCGTTACGGAGAGTGTACGGAAGAAGAAACTGTCGAAATTCGCCAAACAATTCCTTGTCTGGCAAGCGATCTGCGGATGTGGCAAAATGAGTCAGCCCTTCATCACCTCTGGGACCGTCAACGGACAAATCTACAAGGACGAATGCCTCCAAAAACGACTTCTGCCCTTTTTGAGATCTCACGATGGCCCGACACTGTTTTGGCCGGATTTGACATCTTGCCACTATGCCCGGCCCGTCTTACACTGGTGCAAAGATAATAATGCAGTTTTTGTACCAAAAGACGTCAACCCTCCAAACACTCCGGAACTTCGCCCAATTGAAAAATTTTGAGGCAATCATGAAGGCAAAGATCGTTAAAACTCCAAAACTGATAGAAAATGAACTTGAACTAAAGAAAGTTTGGTTTAAAGTAAGTAAGCAAGTCGGTCCTATCATTGCCCAAAATTTGATGAAAGAGGTCAAGGCAAACGTGCGGGCATTTGGGTTGGGAGAAGAGGTTCAATAAACCAATGATGTCAAAACTTAACTATTTAGTAGTACTTTATTTCCAAAAAGTTCGAAAAGAATCGGGCTCAAGGAAAATTTTGGGTGACCTATTTTGTGTGTCCAAATTTCATCGAATACAGTCTTTACACAAAGTTTTTGAAACCCGAAACTACAGCCTAAGTATGCCATTTGTTCCATGTGAGATGCCTATGGTGTCGGCTATCACATCCACAGTCGATTTTCACGCGCTATGGACTAAAGATGAGATCACACTGTTTGACGATACGCTCAATACCTTCTTTACAAATTTTGACATAAATATTTATCCAACGCAGCGGACGGAGCGGAGCACCCGCTGCTACAGTAAATATTAAATAAAATATTTGTTTTCTTTGACTCAGGATAGGTTAGGCAAAAAATGTTAGTTAGTGTTTGTATTTGGAAAATAGTACATATACGGCAGGCGGCAAAGGTTTTCTTTCAGTCGAGTATTAGTACACGATACTGAAGAATTCTGCACATTGTAGAATAATACTCGTATCTGTCAAAATAAGCCATAATTGGAATTAAAATGAAATTACTAATCCTTCTTCTCGTTTTCTAGTTATAGGTATTCCAATAAACAGCTCACGCTATCAAGGATTCACTTCAGCTTTGGTTGGTGGTCAATATTTCCAGAAAACGTAGGAAATAAAGATTTCAAGTATAGTATTCTTCGGAACTCAGTGTGGAAAAAGATGTTCAAAAACATCTTTCACAATTGCTCCGATTCAGATCAACTTTCAACTTAAGCAGACGAAGTCGGCCAAGGAGCAAAAACTAATGTTGTTGCGTAGAAATATTACTCGCATTTGATGTATTATTATTATTATTTCAAAGACCTCCAGCATATCATACAGCTTGAGGTCTTTCTAAAATTCTAAGGACTTCGTTAAAGTTCATAGCTTCAATTGGAAGATTTGAGGACTTTTCTGAAGTTTCGGGAAATTTTTTGAAGTTCCAAAAACTTCTTTAAAGATTCACCAATCTCTCGGAAGTTCCGTGAACGTTTCTGAAGTTCCAAGGATTTTTTTTTTGAAACTCCGTGAACTTCTCTAAAGTTTTGTGAACTTCTGTATAGTAACATGAATTCTTAATTTACGTAAATTTCATAAAGATTCCATTAACTCGTCTGAAGCTCCGAGGAGTTCTCTAAAGCTTCGTGTTCTTCTATGAATATCCGCGAACTTTTTAGAAGTTCCGTAAAAATCTCTCGTAAGTTCTTTAATGTTTCGTAAGCTTTTCTCCGTAATCTTCTCTGAAAATAAAGTGATTTCTCTGAAATTCCGTGAATTTCATTGAAGTCTCGTGATCTTTTGCAAAGTGCTGTGAGCTTCTCTCAAGTAAGGTGAATTTCTAAAAAGTTTCGTGAACTTTTTTAAAATTTAATAAAACCCCCTAAAAATCCGTGAATTTCTTTGAAGTTCCGTGAACTTCTTTGAAGTTTCGATAACTGTTCTTAAGTTTCAAGAACTTCTCTGAAGTTTCAAGAACTTCTCTGAAGTTTCGAAAACTTCTCTGAAGTTTCGAAAACTTCTCTGAAGTTTCAAGAACTTCTTTGAAGCTTCCAGAACGGGTCTGAAGTTCCGTGGATTTCTCTAAAACTTCCTACAACGAACCGTAAACTTGAATAAAAGAATACTTTGAACTTCTAAAGATTTCGTGGAATTTTTAAAAAATTCCGTGAATCCCTCTAAAGTTCCATGAGCTTCTCTGAAGTACCCAGAATTCCTTTAAAGTTTTGTGTACGTCTCTGAACATCCGTTAACTTACTTGGTGTTCCGTTAATTTCTCTTTAAAATGTCTCGTAAGATCCAAGGTCTTATCGTTTGGTCCAAGTCTTCTCTGAAGTTCCAAGGACTTCTTTCAAGTTCCGTAGACTTATTTGAAGATCCGTGAGCTTACTTGAACTTCACCGCATTTTGCTAAAGTTTATCTCTTCACCTTATTCGGTAACTTCTCTGAACTTCCGTGAACTTTTTTGTTGTTCCTTTCGTAAGTTTCGAGGACTTGTCTAAATGTTTCTTTCATAATCTGAAATTATAAGAACTTCTCTGAAGTTGTTAATTCTGAAGTTTTAAATTCATTTCTGAAGTTCTCTGAAGTTTTGAGACACTCTGAAGTTCTGAGAATTTTGCTGAAGTTCTCGTTACTTTACTTAAGTTCTCAGAACTTTCTGAGCTTATGTAAAGTTTTCAAAGCTTTATGAAATTATTAGAGCTTCTCTAGAGTCCTCGGATATTCTTTGAATTTCTCTTAACTTCTCTGAAGCTCAACAAAGTTATCTGAAATTTTTAAAATTTTCTCTGATATTGAAGAATGTAGTTTGACATTTTTTGGACTTACTTAAAGCTTTGAGACTTAACTTATGTTCTCGAGACTTCACTGAAGTTTTCTGAAATTCACTGGAGTTTTCTGGGAATCGCTGAAATACACTTAAGTACTCGGGACCTTTTTGAAGTTTTTTTTCACTTCACTGTAATTCAAGGACATCCCTAATGTCTTTGGATCTACACTGAATATACCCAAGCAGCACACAACGGTCGAAAATGGTGACAACGACTTGATTGTGACTAATTTGAGTCACGGAGCACTAAGTTTAACCGCTTTGAAACAATTGTGCTACTAGGGTAGTTGGTTGTAATTATCGGTACTCTCCAGACATTCTGTGGAAATTACAGAATCCGTGAACTTTTCTAAAGTTTTGTAGACTATTCTACAGTTTTGAGGCCTTTTGTGAAGTACCAAAAGTTTCTCTGAAGTTCTTGGAAGCTTTCGAAACTTTCCGAGCTCTCTGAACTTTGATTGAGTCCTTGGAACTTTAATCGAATTTTTGGAACTTGTCTGAATTTTGAAGTTTCTCAAAGTACTGGAAAAGATTTGGATTATCACACATCAGCTCGTTTATCAGCTGTGCGTAGCATCCTTCGGTTTGCCGTTGTTTTATCTAAGCTTGAATCCAAACACTATGGAGTAATTTTCGAACAGCAGATATGCGCAACAAACTCAAGATAATTCATAATTTAAAAAAAAAAACAAAAAACTTCTTAACTTAATCATAACCCGAGCAAAGGTTTATACCAAATTGATTACAAGTTCTTGTATCATTTTATCAGTGTTTGACCACTAAATGTGTAATCATTTAGGCTGAATGAACAGCCAAAATAACAAAACAGATAACAAATTAATATTCGTTGGATATCACAATATTAACTCGTTTTATTATCATTCGGGCATTTTGATAAACATTTTGTGATATGAACAAATTTCTTGAGATAATTTCAAATTATGTTATCAACATAATATCAAACTCATACACTAATAACTGAAGTAGCACTTCTGGTAAAAAGCTCAATTTCATATCCATCATATGCTGGTAATATTCAGCCCTCGTCAGCATGCTGGTAGAATTCATGAACGTTCGTCAAAAATCGCCTTTAAAAATTGATAACAGATGTTAACAAAATTTGTCGATGTTGATAACTATTTTTTTTCTGCGATAACAGGTGAGTTCAAAACGATATCTGAGATAACAAAACTTGTTATGTATTAGATATCAGTTTGTTATTTTTATTCGCTAGGGAACACTTCCAGACAAAAGCAGCGATCGAATGATAAACGAACGATCAAATATAAACAAGCAATCATACAGAGAAATCTTAAGAAAACTCAAAAATAGTTGGAAGTGATAAACAGTTCAAGCCAAATTGGCATTTTCAGCATCAAATGATATAACAACGGTACAAAACTTGATGGAAGGTGAGAAACGTAAAGCCCAACAGTTTCCATTTTGAAAATCGGAAGCCTTATCAAATAATTGTCCTGTGTTTTGCAGACGATAAACTTCAAAAAGAAATTAAGATTAATAATTTATATAATAAACTAATCAGTGTGCGCTTAATTATGTTTCACCAATTTTTGACCGTTCCACCCTCTAAATTCGAAAACTCATAAAAGAGGACGATTTCGGTTGGGCACCAGCATTAATTTGAAATAATTAAGCAAATGAGGGAATTTGTATTTATTAATCAGGAGCTATCAAAAAAAAAATCATTTAAGCGTGACATTTTAATTTTTAAAAATTTGGATATGAAACTCAGTAAGGCAGGAGTAATATTCGTTTAAAAAATCACACTACCCATGATATGACTAAACTCAAAACGCCACTGATACTGCACCTCGTCAGAAGCGACATGGCCGTCGTCATCATCACCTATACAGTGCACTTGAACGTGAATATCTCAATGTTGTAAATAAATGATTATATGTTGTTTTATTATATTTTATTATGTTTTATCTTATATTTATGCGAATGTGATAATTATATTATTGAGGTATAAATTCTGCTTTGAACAGCCGGGCAGTGTCTGGCAAGGCAACACCAGCGAAGAGCCCTTGTCGAGAGGAGGAAGCTGTGAAGCAGTTCGTACTCTCGATTTGGATGCGCCTTGCAGCAGAAGCAACAGCAACAGCAGTAACAGCAAGTTTAATGTTCTGCACCGAGCTTGGGCCTCATCAGTTACTGTCAAGGAGGCTCTTCTTCAATGATGTCTGATCCCCTTGCAGAGGTTGGCAGGCAAGTTGTACCCCTACAGCCGTGGAAGGTGAAATTATACGACAGCACTTTTCCATTTTTGGCTCACTGACAAGGTGCAACTTACAGGACTTATTTTGTGGTTGCCGTTTACAAGGCTACCCAAAAGTAATGACCCGTTCCGTCTGAGATCAAATATCGAAATCGTGTAAACAAGCTTCATTATTGCAACTTTTTAGAAACAAACCCATTCACCGATTGCTCCCGCCAACCAACGGCAGGTTGCTTGTAATTTGACCAGTCAACACCGCATTGTAACGAGTCTGCTGTCAAGTCCTCAAGCCCAATCGTTCTGACCTACATTTATCGCCCTCCATCGGCAACGATCATCATGATCAGAGCACCACCAAACCATCTTGCACTCTTTGCAACGCTGGCCAGGTTGATCCCTTCTTTACGCCGAATGGCCCAAAATGAGATTTCGAAAACCTACCATTATAACCATAAAAGACACGGAGTGCAGAAGAAGAAAACCCCGGCAGCAAATTGTAACCGAACAATCGTCAGCAATGTACACTGCGCGAACGCGCGACGCGCTCTAAACAAGCAGGCAGCTCCGGATAGAAAACAGCGCGAGAAAAAAAAAAGTTCAAATGTCAATCCAAATCCGCGATGCCGCCGACTTGCTGCGCGGTTAACAGATGTACAAAGCAAATTCGTACCTAAAGCGAAAAGATCATTCGCGCGCACAAGTGATATCCAAATCTCCCCCCGCGCCCTAAGAGATTTAATGTAGAGCAGCTTCCTCACCGGTGTCTCTGCCTGGTTGGTGAATTACTGCCGAAATGGCTGGCTAAATTCCAACCAGGGAAGGCTGAGGAAGGACACCGCACCGCACGGCTCAGCTGTCAATCAAATGGCTCGAGATTTCACCGCCAGATTGCCAGCAAGCTTGTCATGATCACTAGGATATGACCCGAAGCAATCGTGTGTTTGAATAATCAAATTAACGAGGATTGTTTTAGTTTTAATGTTGTTTATCTGGGACAGATCGGGACTAGAGCTCGGTATCGGTTTGTGGTCACTGATATTACACGTAGTGTTCAATTCTCATGTGAATTGAATGCTTAATTTATAAATTTCTTTTGACAAATTTGAATTTACGGGACTACG
Organism: Aedes japonicus; assembly: GCA_034211315.2. Lineage (NCBI taxonomy): Eukaryota > Metazoa > Arthropoda > Insecta > Diptera > Culicidae > Aedes > Aedes japonicus. Next base: position 6,744 of record JASCZW010003285.1, on the reverse strand, counting down.
TGTCTTCTCTGATACTTACTGTCAATAATATAACTAGATGATAGCAAAGAATATAACATACTTTTCCCTTAAAGCATGCATTAAAAAGAGCGACTATATGTTATGAATTGTTGTTACCTTCTTTTGTTCACCTCTGGCCAAAGTTTCGGCTAACTATCGCCTAACAGTTTCGGCAAACGCAAATAATGATTTAAGCTAAAACAAAAAAATACACATAACAGTGCAAGAAACTTAGGTTTGTTTGAGTTATGTGTGGTAGATTAAATTGTTCCATGGTACAATTGATAACAATTATAACAATACTATTAACTAGAAAATGAGAAGAAAGATGAGAAATGTCAATTTAATTACAACTACCTCTATTGCTTATCTTGGCAGATAAGCGTATTTCGTCTCCAATGTGCAGACTTTTTCAGTGTCGTGTACTCATTCATAACTAACTCATTCATAACTAAAGAACTAAAGAACTAAAGAACTAAAGAACTAAAGAACTTAACTAACTCATTCATAACTAAAGAAGTCTGTCTAAGTTACATGTACTCCACTGAAAAGTTCACACTCACCAAGATTAACCTATAATTTTGTTCGAATGTTTAAAAATAAATTAGATTTATTACATTCATTTAATATATTAAATGTGATTTTTCATGAACGTTTTAATAACTCCTAAAATTTTTAGGAAAATTTTCGGGTTGGGGTAGTGAATTTAGTTTGACTTGAAGGATTTGAATTCAACTGATAAGATTTTATTGGCAATTGCATTGAAAAATACCCGATTCATAGTTGGCAAAAAAATATCGAATTGTTGAATTTGAATGGAAAATTGAAGATTATAGAATTTATACATGGCCTATTTAATCGTTAGCCAATGTTTAGTTTTAATATGCACAGATAAAAAGAAACATTGAATTTTCTACGTTATCTAATGCACATAAAGGGAATGCTAAAGGGTGATACGGTCAAAATTTGGTCAAGGGAAAACGCGTGTAAATCGGTGAAATCGTTTATTTAAAAAATCAAATTAAATTTATTTTTCAAGTTCAATTAGTATAAAATTCAGGAAAAATATTCAGTTAGGCTTCCGCTTTTCCAAATCCGAATTGCCGGGCCTTACGCTTGACCCCTGCCATCAGATTTTGTACAGCCACCTTGTCCACCTTCTTCGCCGCAGAAAGCCAGTTTGCCTTGAACTGCTGCTCGTCCTAGCAGTTTTTTGGTCTTCTTTAGGTTCCGCTTGACAATAGCCCAGTATTTCTCAATTGGGCGGAGCTCTGGCGTGTTGGGAGGGTTCTTGTCCTTGGAACCACCTGCACGTTGTTGGCGGCGTACCACTCCATGGCCTTTTACCGTAATGGCAAGATGCCAAATCCGGCCAAAACAGTACGGAACAACCGTGTTTCTTCAGGAAAGGCAGCAGACGTTTATTCAAACACTCTTTCACGTAAATTTCTTGGTTGACAGTACCGGAAGCTATGAAAATGCTGCTTTTCAAGCCACAGGTACAGATGGCTTGCCAAACCAGATATTTCTTTGCGAACTTTGACAGTTTCGTGTGCTTGAAAATATCTGCTACCTTTCCCCTTCCTTTTGCCGTATAAAACTCCTGTCCCGGAAGCTGCTTGTAGTCGGCTTTGACGTAGGTTTCATCGTCCATTACCACGCAGTCAAACTTCGTCAGCATCGTCGTGTACAGCCTCCGGGATCGCGCTTTGGCCGTCGTATTTTGTTTATCATCGCGATTTTGAGTCACTACCTTCTTGTAAGTCGATAGTCCGGCTCGTTTTTTGGCTCGATGCACGGTTGTAGACGATACACCCAGCTTATTTGCGGCATCTCGGAGAGATAGGTTAGGGTTTCGCTTGAAACTACCGGCAACTCTCTTTGTGGTCTCAGCGGCTTCTGGTTTTCGATTTCCCCCCGATCCAGACTTCCTGGCTGTCGACAAACGTTCCCCAAACACTTTAATTACATTTGTTACGGTTGATTTGGCAACTTTAAGCGATTTTGCCAACTTTGCGTACGAGTAGCTCAGATTTTCGCGATGCGCGAGCAAAATTTTGATACGCTGCTCTTCTTGCTTGGACGGCATTTTGACAACTGAAGAGTGAATTCCAAAATCAAAATTGGAGCAACATTCTACACACACACCTTCAAAATGAGGGGTGTTCAGTTCTTTAAATGCAAAATTGAAAGAAATACGTCAAGTTGATATTGACCAAATTTTGACCGTATCGCCCTTTAGATTTGGCAGAAAATAATGGGATATTTCATGAAAATTTAAGCCAGATAACGCCTAAATCTAGCCTAAATCTAGCCTGTTGTATGAAAGATTGCAAACAATATCGTTGTTTACGCTCCTTTGGCTTGGAATTACACGGGGGTGAAATTTTACACGCTTGTTCAAATTAATTATTTTTTTCTGTGTGTGATATTGCATTAAGGGCTCATTTATTTTCCATAGGAGTGATCTTTTTGTCGAAAATTAATAAATAAAAATCCAAAAATATAATCAGGATTTGAGTGGCAATACCTTGCCCAGCATTGTCATTTACTACTTCAAAACTTTGTATACGCCTTTTGTCATTTTCATATTCTTTTTTGCACTTCCATAGCGTAATATCAGTTTTCAACAAGGATCCCGGAATCTCCAGATTACACACAGAAAAAAAAAAAATTAACAGATGCGTAGAATTTCCCCTCATTTATTTTCAAGCCAAAGCCTCCGTAAACAACGAAATTGTTTGCAATCTTTCATGTGCCATACAGCTATGTTTGCTATCTTGTATACAACTGGCGAGATTCAGGCGTTATCTGGCTGGAGTTTACATGAAATATCTCATTATTTTATGCCAATTCTAGCATTTCCTTTATGTGCATTAGATAACGCAGTGAAATTTTTACATGCCAATTAAAAATATCGACGTTTACTTTTGGACCTCTGCTGATACAGCGATATTATTTTATTAAAGGGATTTTAAATTATAAGTAAATCATTCGTCTCTGGTATTAGCGATAATTTTTAAAAGCTTTTTGCAATATTAAAGCTATAAGTGATTCAACACATAAAAGTAAGTTTACATTGTAAACGATGCAAGTCAATTTTTAATATTCAATTCGATAAAAATTTGAATGTTTTGGTAACATTTATTAGAGTGGTTTAGTTATTTGCCATAAAGATGATTTTTTTTTTGGTAAAATATTTGAAACGAAATTACTTTTTTATCTGTCTACGGATTTCTATCCACAGATCAAAATATTATGATACCACAATATTTTTGCATAATGTTCGACAAAAACTGTGGGTCTCATTGTTAGGTACGTTCAGTTGAATTCATTCGAAATGCGACACTTTGCAAAGGTAAAACAGTTCAGTGTTCTTGTCTCATAGAAAATCCACTAATTGAGCATCAGCTTACCTTTCCTGTTTTCCACTATCTGTGCAAACTCTGATTGAAAAGATCAGAGTTATCGAACCGATATTACTGTTGGATTTTGCATTGGTCATAGTAGCAATTAGGCAAGTAACGAGAGGAAGAGGAAAAGAATTTTGGTAACTTATGTTAATTGGTATTATTTGTACATCATATCTCATATATTTCCTTAAAAAAAACATCTGATTATTTTAGACTTGTATGTGCCGTTGACAATTTTGAATTATGTGTTTTTATTTATGCAATTCCTCGCCCTGCATTGTCATTTACTACTTCCAAACTTTGAATACACCTTTTGACAATTTAAAATTCTGTTTTCAAAAAGAATTCTTTCAGCTCCACTGCGTAATATCAGTTTCCAACAAGGACCAGAACATAAACAGAAAAAAAAATTCCTCGAATACCCGCTTTCTCGATTTTTTTATAAAGAGTGTATTCGATAAAAATGGCACACAGAAAATCTTCTGTAACTTTTGAATCGTATGAGTAAAAAACCTAGAAATTTGAGTAGATCTTATCTATAGTGTATTATTTACATCTGCCAAGTTTCATAGTTATACATTAAGTAGTTCCAGTCATCGTCGTCGAAACAAGAAATTGTCCGTGAGAAAATTTTTGTTGCACTTACAATCAAAATCCAGGGCGTCCCACCGGTGGATTGCTAAAAAGGCTTGGAATTGCAAATACAACTGTGTCTCGTGTAATAAGAACCTTCAAGGAGCGTCTGAGTGTCCATAGGAAGGAAGGAGTGGTCGTAAAAGTGGTCCAATGGACAGTAAAATGGCCAGGAAAGTCGTACAACAATTCAAGAACCGTCCAAACATGTCAATTCGAGATGTCGCTAAAAAGTCTAAGGTGTCAGTCGGCTTTGTGCAGAAAACCATGAAGGCGTGCTGGGTTAAATGTTTACAAAGTGCAAAAAGCCCCAAACCGGAATGAAAAACAAAACATCACTGCGAAAACCCGCGCCCGGAAACTTTACACGAAGCTGTCTCACCAAATCCAGTTGCATCGTGATGGATGACGAAACATACGTCAAGGCCGACTTCCGTCAACTCTGGGCAAGAATATTTCGTTGCCAAGTCGAAGTTTGATGTTCTGGAGGATGTTCGAAAGAAGAAACTATCGAAATTTGCAAAGAAGTTTCTAATCTGGCAGGCGATTTGCGGATGTGGTGAAATAAGTGCTCCCTTCATCACTTCCGGAACAATAAACGGTGCGATTTACACGGAAGAGTGCCTCAAGAAGCGTCTCTTGCCATTCATTAAGAAGCACAAAGGATCAACTCTGTTTTGGCCTGATCTAGCATCCTGCCACTACGCTCGAAACCTATTGGAGTGGTACCGAGCCAACGGAGTCAATTTTGTGCCAAAGGATATGAACCCACCGATCCACTGGAACTTCGTCCAATTGAAAAATTCTGGGCAATTATGAAAACGGAACTTTGCAAACATCCCAAACTATAAAAAACAGAGCTAGAATTGAAGAAAATTTGGGTAAAAACAACAAAAACACTGGAAAATCGGTTTGTACAAAATTTGATGGGTGGAGTGAAAAGGAAGGTGCGGGCATTCGGGATGGGAGACGAAATTGTATAAAACAAATGTTGTAAATCAAAACTCATTAGTAGTTCTTCATTCCCTGAAAATTTCAAGGAAATCCGATAATCAGTTTAATTTTGATGAGTATATATGTGTGTGCCATTTTTATCGAATACACCCTTTATATTTTGAATTTTTATTTGCTAATTTCTTCGCTCTCTTCTACATTTAGTTGAATTCTGGAGAGTGTTAGCTGTTTAGCTGAACACGTGTTACTAGAAAATTACAAAAAAAGATTAGTTACTGTTTTCCAAGTACAAAAACTCACTATTAATTATTTATTAATTTTGCCGCTAGCTTCAACCAATCAATAGTTATTGAAGTTTTTCTTCTAAAACAATCCCAGATTCAAATGTAATTTTCTCGAGATACAAAAATAATATATCTCTACTTTTCACATATGTTAAACAATATGAATTATCTTTACAAATAACGTTTTTATTTTTTTTTTGGTGTTTTCCCCAATCATAGAAATCAACATTTGAAAAGGGCGTATTTTTTCTAGAAAAATTTCAATAACTATTGATTGGTTTAAGCTAGCGTCAAAGTTTGTATGCCAAAGTACGCGTCTTTAAAGTTTCTACAACTCGTTAGAACACTACTTCCCGGTGGGGATTGAAATAAAAAGGTAAGGGTAAAAAAAACAGTTTTTTATGGTACACCCTTAGTTGATAAAGAAAAATTGCTCTAAATCGGTCAATTTTCAAGCTACAAAAAAAAAATTGAATATATTAATTCCATGAAATTTGCGCAAAAATGTAAACGTCTATTTCAGCAAATAAAAAAGTTAGTATTTGTATTTCCGTGAAAATGGGGACCACCCTAATTTTAATCAACATCAAAAAATGGGCCTTAGTGATACGAACCATGTTGTAGAACTTCAATTTGCTGTAAAGTTTCAAGTTAAGGCGCTGGGAGCATGTTTTCTCGTAAATTCGTGATCTGGACCATAGTGCAGAGGAATGGTGATAGAGGGTTTCCTGTGGGGGTTACTTCTATATGTTTATAGAATAAACCTCTGAAAGTGAAGTAGTTCTCTTCCATGCAATGTGGAGTCAGCTTAAGGTACATCCGCATTTGCTTCCATGTTGTATCATCTCCTTGTTTTGAATGCCAATCTTATAGAAGCTTAACCAGTCCTGAAGTACACAAACCCGGAAACAAAATGAGAGTAGATCTGTAGGATTACCAGCCCATAAGGTAGCAAAATGGTCAGTAAAAGAACTTGCAAGGTATCTCCGACCTACCTTTAACAAGCTCAGTTCGTAATCCCTGCAAGACTGAAGTACACAGCTACAGTCATCAGGTCACATAAATGATGAAGTAATGAGATCTCTCGACGTCACGGCCCCTGTCCCTAGCGTTCCGATCAAGGACCCAATTATTCATCAAGCTGACATAACAATCCGTTGCATGACAGAACGGTCAACACCTTATGGAGAGCATGTCAAAAGACAAATTGCGACTGAGAGATAGCAAATAAATGAGTTTGAAGGTAAAACAATAACACTTATTAAACCTCTTTCGTTTCCTGGCAGCGGTGAAGGTAAGACGAATCCTCCGCAATTAAAATAGTTTAACAGCTCCAAAATGGTTGGTTTCTTGGTGGCCGAAATTATACAGATACTTGGAGATTGTTCATTACTGGAGACGTGAAGCTAGCGTTTCCGGATTTCTTGATTTGAGGTATTGGCCACTGTGGACAGTGGCGA
>JASCZW010003284.1:122500-202979 GCA_034211315.2 Aedes japonicus | reverse complement strand
CAACTGCATAGAAACCATAACCATATAAATACCACCTGTATCATTCGAGTAAGTTCAGTTAATAAACCACCATTAGAACGTTAAAACGTGTTTCTCTTTAGGTTATGGGCCCAGACACGCCATACCTAAGAGTGCAGTAAAAGAAAATTCTTGAAGCCGTTCCAGATCCAGGATGTCCAGCGCAAAGAAAGCAGGAATCGTGCAGTTTGCCGGTGAGGGCTACGACACGTGGAAATTCCGAGTAGAGACTCAGCTTTCGGCCCACGGAGTGAAGGAAGCAATCACACAGGACCCACCTGTGGAAGAGGCAGCAAAACCGGCATTCCAGGAGAAGGATGAGAAGGCAAAGCTCTTCTGGTGGCGTACATAGCGGACAGCCATTTGGAGTATATTCGCGACAAGGAAACCGCAAAAGCAATGTGGACGTCACTGGCAAACACCTTCGCAAAGAAAGGTTTTGCTGCTCAGACGTACATTCGGCGGTCAATGGCTATGCTACGAATGGAGGAAGGAACATCCCTGGCGAATCATTTTCGTCGATTTGATGAATTGAGTAGACAGCTTAAGGATGCGGGTGCCACGCTTACGGAGCTGGACACGGTGAGCCAGCTGTTTATTTCGTTACCACCTAGTTACGATGTGGTTACCACGGCGATGGAAAATTTGGACGATCAACAGTTGAAGCTTGAGACCGTCAAAGCACGCCTTCTAGCGGAGGAACAAAAGCGTTCTGGAAGGGAATCCGGTTCGAGTGCTTTGGACGGAATTGTGTTGGCAGCGAAATCTGGCAAGCGGCATGAAAAAGCAGATAAATTTCCCGGTAAATGCTATCATTGTGGAGAGTTTGGGCATAAAAAATTTGCTTGTCCCAAGTTAAAAAATCGATCCGATCGGGCTCAGGTGGCGAAAATTCAAATCGACAAGGAGGTGGCGCTTGTTTCCGGTGCTAAGATGTGTAATAACCAGCATGAAATCGAGTGATTTTGGACTCTGGGTGCGAGCAGCCATATGGTCAACAACCAAGAATATTTCCAGGACATCCACGAATTACATGAGCCACTTCACATCGACAGTGCAAAAGATGGGGAGGTATTAGTTGCAATCAAGGAAGGTACCGTGAAAGGCAAGTTGCGTGTAAAAGAAAATTGTTACACATTGGCGTTCGGACAGGTGCTATTCGTCCGGAAGTTAAAATATAACCTACTATCCTTGGCGAGGTTATTGAAAGCAGGGGTGTACGTCGAATTCAAGCCGGACCAAGCCATCTTGACAAAGGACGGTGAAACCATAGGCATTGCGAAAATGAAGGGTAATCTATTCTTCTTACGAATGAACCGTTTACCCAATGGATCAGCATTGGCGGTAGATAACAACGAGAAACTGCAACTTTGGTATAAGCGGTATGGGCACCTCAGCTTTAAAAATGTGCTCAAACTGAAGAATTTCAAGACGGTAGATGGATTGAACGATGTGCATGGCAATGCTCAATTTTGCGATATATGCGCTGAAGCTAACATGGTAAGACTACCGTTCAATAAAACGAGACCGCAGACACGAAGACCGCTAGAACGTGTGCACACGGACGTGTGTGGGCAAATCACCCCGGGAACATGCGATGGTTATCGCTATTTTCTATCGTTCGTAGACGACTATACCCACTTCGGAGTCGTTTATCTGTTGAAGAAAAAGATCAGGTATTCGATTATTTCAAGGTCTACGAAGCAATGGCGACGGCTAAATTTGGAACGAAAATAGCAACCCTACGATGCGATCTCGGCCGTGAGTATTTTTCTAAGGAGCAGCTGGCTTACTACGATAAAAAAGGAATGCAGGTTGAGTCAACGGTGGGATACACCCCGCAACAAAATGGCGTGGCAGAACGATTCAACCGCACCATAGTCGAAAAATAAGAGCAATGCTGACGGAATCAGGTGCACCGAAATATCTCTGGGGAGAAGCGGTCTTGAATGCAGTATACGTTACCAACAGAAGCCCGACGGAAGCAATTAAAGGTAACCAAACACCTGCGGAACGTTGGCATGGAGAGAAGCCGGATGTCACCAAGCTGAGAGTGTTCGGGTGCCAAGCATTCTCCTGGGTACCGAAGCAGAAGAGAGGTAAGCTGGATCCAACCGGACGAAAGTGCATTATGCTCGGATACGCACCAACAGGATATCGTCTATGGGATCAGGAATCGCGGAAAATGTTTGTGGCTCGCGATGTCCGATTCAACGAAGCAGCATTCCCGTTCAAGTCATCAAGTGAAAGCGTTGATCATCGACTTGTTATTCCGGAGAACATATCACCGATTCCCGAGCAACAGGAGGAAAATAAAGTACAGCTACCGGAAGACCAAAATGAAGACGTCCAGGATGATGCTCGTGATTCCGATGGGTATTCCACTGCCGGAGAAGACGAAAACGACGAGGAAAGCGCAACGGCACTCCCACCACAACCAGAAAGGAACACATCTAATGTTGATAATCCAAGGTCTAGTGGTCGGGAGTGCAGGACACCAGGTTGGTTCTCTGATTTTATTCCATATAGAGCTCTTTCTGCTGGTGTAAATTCCGTACAGGTTCCCGAATGTTACACCGATGTAGTTGGTCATGCGAATGAGCCTGAGTGGAGGCAAGCGATCCAAGACGAACTGAAGGCGCTGCAGAAAAACCAAACTTGGACCGTGGTTAAACGACCCGTTGCGGTACGACCCGTACCATGCAAATGGGTATTCAACTTGAAGTCGGATGCTGACGGGCGGCCTATGCGCTACAAGGCGAGGTTGGTAGCCAAAGGCTACGCGCAAAAGAGACACGTGGACTACAAGGAGACGTATGCACCTGTGGCACGGTTGCCTACGATTCGAACTCTATTGTCACTAGCAACGACGAATGGGATGAAGATTCACCAGCTAGATGTGAAGACCGCCTTTCTGCATGGAAAACTCAACGAAAAGGTGTACATGCAGTGTCCAGAGGGGGTAGCACTAAGTTCTGATGAAGTGTGTTTGCTACATCGCTCTCTTTACGGTCTAAAACAGTCACCCAGATGCTGGAACAGCCATTTCAACGAGTTCCTGACCACCTTAGGGTTTTCGCGATCGAAACACGACTATTGCCTGTATGTTCGAACCTGTAAAAGTGACACGGTATACATTGTGGTATACGTAGATGACCTTCTGATCGCTGCTGAAAATGAGGCCAACATCGAACATATTAAGATGAAGCTGATGCACGAATTTGAGATGACGGACATGAAGCAGTTACAACACTTCCTTGGAATCAAAATCGAAAGGGACTTGGACAATGGAGTGACAAAGCTATCCCAGACAGCACAAATCGAAAAGGTAATTTTTCGTTTTGGCATGGAAAATTGCAATCCTGCTAAGACGCCAGCCGAACCGAAACTACAATTGAAGCGAGCAAATGAAAATTGCACGCACCCCTACCGTGAGCTCATCGGTAACCTCATGTACATCATGATGGGTTCTCGACCGGATCTGTGTTTTGTCGTTGGATACTTGGCAAGGTTCCAGGACGCAGCTGGAGAAGAACATTGGAAGCATGCAAAACGGGTGCTACGATATCTACAAGCAACGAAAAATATGGCATTAGTTTATAGAAGAAATCCAAAGGAATCAACAGTAGCTGCGTACGTAGATGCAGACTTTGCAAGCGATGAATCCGACCGCAAATGTGTTTCTGGATTTTTGCTGAAGGTTCACGGAAACATTGTTGCCTGGTCTTCCAAGAAACAAACAACTGTGGCAATGTCTTCTACCGAAGCCGAATACGTTGCCATAAGTTCCTGCGTAAGTGAGACGATTTGGTTAACTGGATTGATAAACGATCTTCAACGAGATGCACTGCAGTTTCCCGTACCAGTATATGAAGACAACCAAGGGGCAATTGCGATGGCGGAACGTGAAGAAACGAGGCGAGTCAAACACATTGACGTAAAGTACCATTTCATCCGTAATGCAGTTGCAGATGGTAAGATCAAATTGATTTACATTCCGACTCAGAAGCAACAAGCAGACACCCTCACGAAGTCCCTACCTGGTCCAACATTTGTCGCTTTAAGAAACAAGTTAGGTTTAGAAGCAAATAACTGAGAGGGGGTGTTGACAATCACAGCAACCCTTGATAAGTCTGTAAGTTAATTGCTTGCCACATGTGTTATATACAACAACACCATAGCAAGGCCGGTTACTATGGAATAGTAAATAACAACTGCATAGAAACCATAACCATATAAATACCACCTGTATCATTCGAGTAAGTTTCATTCCAGTTTTACCAAGCGACATTCCAGTTTTACCAAGCGACACGATCGGTCGTGTTTTTCGCTCCCTCGCAGTAAAAGTTTTTTCTCCCGTTTTTCCCCCTCACCCGCTTTCTCGCGATTGCGTGTTCGGTTCGCAACCTATCGCCTGCGCTTGCTCATCTTTTGGTGGTGGCAAAGCAGAAAAAAGTGCTGCAAAGTTCGGAAACATTTCCCGCTCGACCTGTTGCTGTGGCAATGGGTCGAAAAAATCGACCAACGGTGACATCCGCTCCCGAAACATTACCGCAACCGGGCAGCTCCAAGCGGCTGCGCCACGATGACGCCGATCCAGTGGATCCGCAACGCTCGTCTACTAGCGAGCAATCAATTTGCCGTGCTTCCGATCCAGGAGGTGCCAAAGAAGGTGAAAGTTCCCCGCTCTTCACCACATCGAAGGACATTGCTGCACTCAGGACCGAGCTTGCAGCTATCAAAATCCATCCGCTGTACAAGCTGTGCAGTAATGGAATTAAGGTAATGTGCTCGACGGAGGCTGACTACCGTGCTGTCGGCGCTCACCTAGTCGCCAAGAAACACGAGTTTTACACTCACGACGCGCCCGGAAGCAAGCCACTGAAGGTGATTCTGCGTGGCCTTCCAGAACTCACACCGGAGTCAATCATTGCCGAGCTGCAAGCGGCGGCATCTAAAGCCTCAGAAGGTGTTTCCCATCAGGCGCCAGCAACACGGAAACTACCGGGACCAACTCTATCTGGTCCATCTTGAGAAGGGATCCGTCACGATGGCGGAGCTGATGAAAACACGGGCCCTTTTTCGACGTCATCGTCGAGTGGGACCGGTATCGTCCGAGACAGCACGACGTGACGCAATGTGGCAACTGCCTTGCGTTTCGGCCACGGAACTCGAAACTGCCACATGAAACCGCGATGTGGCAAGTGTGCCGGAGCACACAGTACCAACGGATTGTGCCCCGATGGAAGAAGGTGCCGCTACTGAAGTGCGCCAACTGCGGCGCAAATCATGAGAGCAGCAACCGAACCTGCCCCAAACGTGCTGAGTTTTTGGCGATCCGCAAGAAGGCATCCACCAAGTCTCGGCCTGCTCAACGCCGTCCGCCACCTCCGATGAACGAGGAAAATTTCCCGTCGCTTCGGTATCAGGTGCCAAACCTACCACCGATCCCATTAAATCACCGCCAACCAAACCGCCCGTCAGCTTCCGTGCATCATCGTTTCGCAGCAGCCGCCGCCGCCCCCAACCCAACTCCTCCTCCAGGCTGGGGCAATCCGAGTCGCAGTACCTCCACGCAACCACCCGTCGATGGACAGCTCTGCGACTCGGAGCAAATGGTGGAGTTCGTGCAAGAGCTCTATCGCCAACTACGTTCCTGCCGCTCCAAGGAGGAACAGCTCAAAGCCGCCACATCCGTGACGATGACGTTTCATTTTCAAATATGGACCGTAAACGCACCATCAACATCCTCAATTGGAATGCTTGTTCCATCCGGAACAAAACCGTTGAGCTCGGTGACTTCCTTAACAGGAAGGCCATCGACATCGCCATCGTCACCGAGACACACCTCAAACCGGAACTCAGCATTGTCATCCCAGGATACCGGATTGTGCGACTTGATCGTAGCGGCCCTAGTGGAGGAGGAGTCGCGATCGCCCTGCGCTACAACATCAACTGCCATCTGCTTCCGAGCTTTCAGCTGCAGTCCATCGAAGCCATCGGAGTCGAGGTCGAAACTACCGTTGGCCCTATCACCATCATCGCGGCCTATTGTCCCAAGCAAGCCAGTACCAACAACGGAACAACAACGGCCCTACGAAACGACATCCGTAAGCTAACTCGGAGGCAGGGGCAGTTCATCATCGCCGGCGACCTAAATGCGAAACACGAAGCCTGGGGAACACCCGGCGGAATCGGAACGGAATAATTCTGCAGGAAGACCTGGAAGAGGGACATTACACCGTCCTGGGCCCGGATACTCCCACCCGGTTGAGCCGATCCGGGGTCCATTCGACAATCGACATCTTCCTCACCAACATGGGGAACAACATCGCCCAGCCGATCGTACACCAGGAGCTCAGCTCGGACCACTATCCGGTGGTGGCCGAAGTTGGCTCCTCGGTCAACCGGCATCGAATCACCAGACGAAACTACCATCGCGCCAGTTGGGAGAGGTTCCGACAACACGTTGACGACAACATCGATTTCGACATGCACCTTGATTCGGTTGATGACATCGAACGGCAGCTGCAGAGCATCGAGCAAGCGATCTCCCAGGCCCGGGAGCAACATGTACCGGTGATTGATCAGGTGAGTGACTCTGTACCCATTGATAGACCCACTAAAGATTTAATACAATTGCGAAACGCCATTCGAAGGCAATACCAGCGAACTGGTTGCCAACGCTCAAACGTCACTGTAATCGAGTGACCAAAATTATTAAGGCCAGAATGGTGGACCTTAGAAATAATGATTTCGCTGACAAAATTCGCTCTCTCCCAGATTGTGCTAAGCCGTTCTGGAAGATGACAAAAATTTTAAAAACTAAGCCAAGGCCCATTCCACCGTTGATCCCACTAGACGTCAATGACTCAAGGGATCGGTTGATAACACCTGCAGAGAAGGCTGATGAGATAAGTCAACACTTCGTCAGCTCCCACAATCTCGGTCAAAACATCGTCAGTCCACACGAAGCTGCCGTTAGCGCGCTTATAACTAACATCGACCAAAGTCCTAACGACTTCTCCGAAGATTTGGAGATCTCAGCTGACGAATTGTTGACTTATATCAAGACCTCTAAGAACATGAAGGCCCCAGGTTTCGACAACATCATGAACTTGGAGCTCAAGCAATTGAGCCCCCAGTTCTACAACCATCTGGCGGTGGTGTTTAACCAATGCTCTCCGTCTTGGCTACTTCCCATCGTGCTGGAAGTCAGCCAAAGTCATCCCCATTCGGAAACCTGGGAAAGATCCTTCATGTTCCAGAAGCTACAGACCAATCAGCCTTCTCTCAGGTCTATCTAAACTGTTTGAGAAAGCGATCTACCGTCGGCTTCTAACATCTGCTGACGAGCTCAATATCCTGTTGGATGAGCAGTTCGGTTTCCGGCATGGTCGCTCAACAGTCCATCAACTTAATCGAGTCATGAACATCCTCAGGCGGAACAAGTCTGTTTCGAAAACATCCGCTATGGCCCTTCTCGATATCGAGAAGGCCTTCGATAATGTGTGGCATGATGGCTTGGTGTACAAGCTCAAGCGATACAATCTTCCAATCTTCCTGGTGAAGATTATTAAAAATTATCTCTCTGACAGGACATTCCGTGTTTCGTTGCATGGTGCAGTTTCCGGTAGTCAGGAGATCTCCGCCGGTGTTCCGCAGGGAAGTATATTAGGTCCACTTCTGTTCAATCTATTCACCTCGGATATACCCCGCTCCCTGAAAATGGATCTCTGTCGTTGTTCGCCGATGATACCGCAGTCGTCCACAATGGTAGGGTAATAAGAGCGCTTGCCGCGAAACTGCAGCGAAGCCTGAATGTTCTGTCAGAATACTTCACTGAATGGAAGATTTGTATCAACGCAGCGAAAACCCAGGTCATCCTGTTTCCACATTCTAATTCTCCCAGACTTGTCCCGCCTGAGAATTGTAAAATAAGCCTGAACAACACAACGGTGGAATGGACCAAATCAGCTGTCTATCTTGGTAATACTTTAGACAGCAAGCTTATTTTCAGGGATCAGGTTGACAAAACTGTCACAAAATGTAATACTCTGTTGAAACTACTGTACCCATTGATCAACAGAAGGTCTACATTATCCCTTAAAAATAAGCTTGCTGTCTACAAGCAAATTATACTTCCGGTCATCGAGTATGCAATGCCAATCTGGGAGAGTTGTGCAAAAACACATCTCCTGAAACTTCAGAGAGTACAAAACAAGTTCCTCAGGATGATAATGAACACCCCTCCGAGGACAAGAACATCTGAGGTCCACCGTCTGGCCGAGATAAAAATGCTCGACGATCGCTTTAGTGAGTCTATCAATCGGTACAGGGCACGCTGCCTGACATCGGATCACCAGATCATCCGGAATCTGGTTCCCCACCCTAGGATTTTCAAATTGTAGTTTTAGTTGTAGATTAGGTAGGTTATCAAATTTTAACAAACAATGCCCCAAGGGCCGAACTGAAAATATTCATGATTAAACATAAACACACTTAACACACAAAACACATAACAACATTAAACAAAGCTGAAGAGCCCAATGGGCTGAAACACTTAATCTGTTAAATTAGTATATACGACAAAAAATGACAAATAAAGCATCAATTTTACTACTACTTACTCGAGTAAGTTCAGTTAATAAACCACCATTAGAACGTTAAAACGTGTTTCTCTTTAGCATTACTAAAGCGAGGAAATGCTATTTTACTGAATATCTAAAGGATTGTGTAATTTAAAGTTTGTGTTCAGAACCGTAGACCAAAAAACCGTATTTTTCCAGCATCCTGAAAGAGAGGCTCATTTGAAAATAGTCGCAATGCACTAAAAGTAGCTATTTATTTTTTGTTTTTTGTTTTTAAATACATTTGTGATGAAAATTCGCGAAAAAAAATATTTCATTTGAAACTATTACATGTTTTAAAGTAAGGATAAAATTATACTTCAGCCACTTCTATGACTGAAGTTATCATCGCAGGAAAAGAAAGATATGCTGCGGTTTCCGTTTTCAATACCGGTCAATGCTAGACTGTGGGCTGTTGAAAACTTCTACATTGAAAGTATGGCCTCACAAATGTGCCAAGCATTTACATTTCAGTTCGCGTTCGGGTAATTTTAAGTGTCTCAATCCATAAAATTAAATCCATATGACCTATTTTTCAACTCTTGGTGTAATATTGCATCACCAGACATTACTTCACATCATATTGTACTTACTTGTAAGAGAAAACCATTATTTTTGGATTAACATCTATAATCATATAAAATTCAGTGATTTACTGATTCCCATGCCATGAAATTTAAATCTTTTACCAATTACAGCTCATGTAATTTTCATTATTTTTAAGAGTGCACCATATACTTTCAGATGCATTCTGATGCACGTGGTGTACAGAGTTTTGTTATACAGGTTGCCTATCTAACGGGCGGTTTAGCAACGTTAATTTTTACGCTTATGTTGTCGTTAGTGCATGAAAATAATTACGAATCAACGTTGAAAATTGTTATTTTTACGAATGAACAAGCGAGTGTCATTAAGGAAGCGGCCTTGGGTGAGATCTATCTGATTATAACTATATAACAATAACTTTATTTTCTCATACACTTTTTCCTTGCATTGGTTTCGTGCAACTACTCAACATGCTTCATGTATCAGTTGGTGTAGTTTTGCAGTATGTTTATACAAAAGCTTCTAGGTTATGTCTGATTCATTTCATTCGGTGTTTATCTTTTACCAGCGATGAAGGAGTTTTGTGCTGTGGTGATGAAAAAGTTTTGAAAGGTGAGCGCCCGGGCGCTATTTTCAGAAATTTGAAAAACCTCGGAGTAAGGCGGAAAGGCACCATCCGAAGGTACCGTGACACCTGCTCGTTGGATAACCGGAAGAGATCCGGTCGTACTCGTGCGGTGCGGACTGCACGAGTTGTTAAAGTGGTCAGGGAAAGGATTACACGAAAATCAAAGCGCTCTGTACGTAAAATGGCCGCAGATCTGAATGTTTCGAGGCCGTCAATGCACAATATACTGCAAAATGATCTCGAATACCAAGTTTTCAAGAAACGTAAGGCTCACGGAGTTTCGGAATCTTCCAAGCAGAAACGACTCAAAAGAGCAAGTCTGCTTTTCTAGAGGCACGGTGGGGAAGAATTTATCTTTTCCGATGAAAGGTTATTCGTTTTGCAACAATCCCTCAATGTCCAGAACGACAGATTGTGGGCTCTCTCTTCAAGAACTGTTCCAGAGAGTGATGGGAATATTCCACGATTCCAAAATGCTGCGTCAGTGATGGTTTGAGGAGGAGTTTGCAAGCGAGGCAAATTACCACTGGTTTTCATTGAAAAAGGCGTTCAAGTGAATGCCGTATATTATAAAACGGAAGTTTTGGAGAAAGTTGTCTAGCCATGTGTACAAGAGGTATTTGTAAATGATCACTATGTGTTTCAGCAGGACGGAGCGCCAATCGCATACTGCAAATCTCGTTTAGGGCTGGTGCCGAGAAAATTT
This sequence comes from Aedes japonicus, assembly GCA_034211315.2. Taxonomy (NCBI): domain Eukaryota; kingdom Metazoa; phylum Arthropoda; class Insecta; order Diptera; family Culicidae; genus Aedes; species Aedes japonicus. The sequence goes on along the minus strand of JASCZW010003284.1, from coordinate 192,451 downwards.
GACCGACTTTTTGGACAAGAATGAATGGCCTCCCAGTTCACCAGATCTGAATCTCTTGGCTTATTTCGAATGGTCATACATGCTGGCGAAGGTAGATGAGCACAGGGCGTCTAATATGAACCAATTAAAACCGTAATCAAACGAATTTGGGACAAAATGCCAATGGAAGTCGTGCGTGCCGCCTGTGATGGTTTCGTAAAACATCTGGAGCTGGTCAAGACGGATAAAGGCGGTGTTATTCCAAAACATATGCTGTAGTTGATCAGTATTATTTTGCAATATAATGGGTAAAGTTATCAATAAAATCTGGATTATCGATTTGAAATAAATAAGTTTTATTTTGTATGAGAATATATTGGACAAGGTGTAGGCGCGTATGTTGCATAGCTGCGGAACTTAAATTTTTCATCCATACCACATGTTTGGCAGCACTGAGGAACACTTTTGACAATTGAACTTTTAGAAATAAAAAACCAGCAACCCTGCCAACCTATGCGTTGCTGTTGGTTACATTTTTCTAATTTTCGCTTTGTTTGTGTCGTCAAGCCAATCTAGCGAAAGTTTTGTTTGATAAATTTGCATTTAGAATCTTAGAAAAAAACAATCCACGTGAATCATGAGGTGGAACAACGGATGAGGTGAGTGATTAATTAAAACAACATTTTCCGACCACTTATGGAACAAATTGGAGGTATGGTATGATCAACCTTATCGTGGAAACATTTAAAAAAATAACAAAACCTCTGCAGCCAGTCTTAGTCTCAACTAACCATGCAGCAAATGGAAGGAGATCTGCGAATCACGACGGATAGTTTGCACGAAGAAGCTGTAGCTGGTGGGACTTCTCGTCATGAAATTTATGGAAAATCATTAACATCATTAGTAAGTCAGTCTGAGAACTTCCGTTTTCTTAGCAGAGTTGTCTATTCGATGTGTCTCATCGATTTGACAAAACTGATGCAGAAGAAAGGGATGAAGTATTTTCTTAACATAAAAAACATTACTGCTGTGAGTGAATTTAAAAAGTTTTAAGAGTTTATACTGACTAACATTGCAGAGAAAGAAAAAGTATAAAGTGAAAAACAAGGAAACAGCCAAAAAAATAGAGATGGTAGTGGTCTATTTTATGCGATAGTACAACACCCAGGTAACCAATAAGCATTAGCGTATGCAGTAAATCCACCCTAAATTGTTGATGCGACATGCATTATATTAGCAATATATCAGCATCTTGAATGCTATTTGTTGTAAAGTTGAATTTCAAATGCTATTTAAATGCTTGTAGCCTGTAATAAGCATTTCGAATGCAAAAGAGCATTAATGAAGCAATATCATAGCATTGCAGTAAAACAGGCGTATATTGGGCCAAAAGCGGCATTTATGTAGCATTTAAGGCGACTTAATGCTTGATAGGCTGCCGTAAATACGCTTGACCCGTAACGCTGGTAGATCACCTTTTCGTGGTGCATTACGGGGTATCAGATCTACCACCGAACCCTAGTCCGAATTAATTCAAACCAGGAACATATTTGTTTTTGTAGTCGAAGGAAGATATTTAGTCCTTATTACATTTTGTGCCTTATGAAAAGGACAACAGCTATGCCGATGGTAGTGGTAAGCGTGACGCTACTGCACTTGTGATCGGGTTCAATCCCAGTCGACGCCGGTGGTTTTTGACAAAAATCTTACCGTCTTCCTCGGAAGGAAGCAGCCGGTCCCGGTTCACAGTTAAGAGTCGTTAGGTAGGGTCCAGGTGGTGGAGTCGTCTCTGGCGTGTCGGTGATTGTCGCTTGTGCGAGGATGAGCTTAGAATAAGTAAAACGTGGTTAGTCTTCATTTATGTGAATTCTCATTGTCTATTTGATGTTCTATAGTTTGAATTGTTATGACTAGGTTCTGATGCATGGTCAGTATCGGAGTCATAGTTTGTTCTTTTTTGCAAATGAATCTGATTTTGATCGATAAAGGGGCGCGCCTCTGAAGAATGCTCTCACTCCTCAAAGGGTTTAAATAGCGGAAACTTTTAATAAAATTCGATTCATTGCCAACAAAACAAACAACAACGAATACTTTACCATTTCTCAATAGTGATGAGGTAAATCGACATGCACTTAACAAAGGTTACGGGATATACTACAATAGATCTGATTACTGGTCGCAGTGGTTTATGCCCGAACAGAGGGAAAAAGACGCTTTTGGAACTGTTTATTGGTTACCTGGTAGCTAATTTTCGATACGCAATTTATCATGAAAGCAATGAAGCTACAAATGGAAACCTTCAAATAATAGAGAGATAATATAACGGAAATGAGATTTCGTTTTATCCAAGATCATCGTGACATCAGCTGAATCTTCTGAAAAATTTAGATACGACAAAAACCTACGAAATTTTCACTGAAAAAGTAACGGTTAGTGCAAGAGAGGTTTTAGGAGAAGAAAAATGTCACTTGACACTTAATAGGAAAAGAGCCATGCCTAGTCTGATGTAGACAAGGAAACAAATGACGCAAGCGAAAGACAGAAGCATGAAAACACAATGGCTTAGACAAAATATAAATATGCGAAGACAAGAATATGCAATCAAAGTAAAAAACACAATGAAAAGAAGTTGGATAATTTGACAATGAATTAAAAACTACGAGATAGGAAAGTACTGAAAATTATGTGTTTCTGAAACAAATTTTATCTAAAAATGAGTAAAAAATACAAACATTTCGATAAAAACATGAATGGAGGAATTAGAAACATCTGAAGGGAAACCACTTGAAATATGATAATGAATAATGATTGTTAATGAAATTTTAACGGAAGGACCAAGTAAGGAAGAAATCAACAACATAATAAGAAATCTATCGAATTGAAAAGCAGCAGGACAGGATGGAGTATAAAATGAATACATAAAATATGCTAACGATGAAACTGCAGAGAAATTGTATCAAATAATAAAGAAGGTGTGGGAAACAACTAACATTCCAGATGAATGCAAACAGTCAATTCAGAAACCGATTCCAAAATGTGATGGAGCAAAAGAAACAAAAGATTTTGGAAGGATAAGTTGCAATCTAGGATACAAAATCTACGCAAAATGGAGAGACTAAGGGAGTATGCAGAAGATCCTGGTTATCATCAAGCAGCGTTTATTAGAAATAGGTCAACAGACGATCAAATGTATTATGCCAGGAGATGTTTAATGCAAGCACTTACTGCCGAAAAAAAACATGTTTATAATGGTAGGAAATATGCACAAAGGAAATGACCATAATGATAAGTATGAAACAAGGATGTTCATCATCACCATACATATTTATACCTGTTATTCAAGATGTGTTGAGAGAAGTGAAAACAAAATATCCCAGACTACAAAAAAGAGGCCAAAAGGAAGATTAACAGTATCAAGGTTATTAGATGGTAACCCAAGTAACACACAAAACATCTTTTCAGAATGATTTATAATAGTTTGTATTATAAGTGTATTATAAACGTTTTGCAAAACATCTCAAATATGGAGCGGTTTGTATCTCTCGTTTTCTGTAAACCACTCTGACAAACAGTCGAGCTAAAAATACTTTTTTCACTGATGCAAGTGATAAATACTTCATTATTGTTCTTAAAAAACATATTCATATATTTTTAAGCAAAACATTAACAGGACAAGATTTATGGACAAGTTCTAGAGTACTGTTAAAATTACATAATAATTGAACGATGTTTTGCAAAACGTGTTCATTTTTTCACATGATGAATTTAAGTTGTAGCAATATTGTGGTATCTCTGCGAACGTGGAGCATATCATAGATACTCAGAGTTTACTTTTTAACAATCTGAGTTGGCTTAGCAATGAAGCTACAAACCTATCACGCCAAGGACTAGTGTTCTGTTGCATGTTCGAGTTAACCCGACTGACGGCCAAGAAATTCACGAAATACTTGAGCGATGCGCACCACCGTCGGAGTCTGGACACCGTGATTTGTGTTGCCGAGGATTAGCTGCTGGAGGGAAGCTCCCTTTCCTTGATTTCGCTGGTCAACTTGACTCGCTATATGTATATATGTGCATGTGCATGTGTGCATGTATATTTGTAAGTATTTCTGAATGAATGAGAGAAAGAGCGTGATTTTCCAATTCCGGCCCGATAGTGGTTAGTAATATTCCCAGCAACTCAATTTTAATCAACCATATTGAATACATATAACCATTCCACAATTTAAGTATTGAAACTCGCCATATTTTTATCTCTTGAACGTCTATGAAGGTTGTTTGGGTTTCCAGCACTTTCGGCAATGGATGTCAGGATAATTATAAAATTTTCAAACTGTTGTAAGGCCGTGGTACGCAAAGAGAAGTGGTTCTACGACACTCAACATGTTTGGCGAAATGTTAAATGGAAGTGGATAGGCTTATCTCGGTGACTGCCCCCTTATATTTTCAGACATTCTTCTCTTTTCAGAGAGCAAGTAATGGCGCTATAACCATAAGCCATAGGGTGCTAGGACTATAGTTAATGCTAAAGTCCCAACCGTTTGAAGAGAAATGGAGCATCACTTAACCTTCTTAGACAAGATGCTCCCAACGACCATTTTTGAATATTTTTTTTGTTCTGTACACCAAACAGGGCATTCTGTTTAATTATTGTCTCCGACTATTATTGCCTTTTTCCTTTGATATCTACTGAAGGCTACGTGGGTTCCCCGTGTTTTCTTAAGGTAGATACCAAATCCTCCCTATCACCAACGGTTGCATGGACGTGGCCAGGTGAGCGATCGAGGAGTGTCTTCGTGGAGATTATTGCGTGAAGAAACGTAACAGTAACCGTAACCAGGTTTCGTTTCATGGTGGCATGCAATGTCTTCAACGAATTATTCCTCATCGTAGCTCCATCCACGAGGTGTGCAAACGTCAATGCTAATGCTAATGCTAACTCGAAAACTAATGAAGCAAAGGGAACCAAGTTTGGCATGTGGGGATGTTGAAGGCAATTAATGTTTCTACGGTAGTTTGAGACCCATCCTCTCTCTGGTAGGGGGATGGGGCTCCCATACAAAAGAAACACAAGGTTTTGCATAACTCGAGAACTAATCAAGTAAATGGTACCTGATTTTACAAGTGCAAGAAATGTTTCTATGGTAGTTTGACACCCCTCCGCCTTCTGTAAGAGGGGGGCTCCCACACCAATAAAACTAAAATTTTTGCATAACTCGAGAACTGATCAAGCATATGGAACCAAATTCGGCATGTGGAGGTTTTTAGAGAACAGAAATGTTTCTATGATAGTTTGAGATTCCTCCACCATCTGAAAGAGGGGAAGGGGGGTTCCATAAAAATGCAACACAAATTTCGGCATAACTCGAGAACTAATGAAGTAAATAGAACCACAATTGGCAGGTGCAGGTTTTGAAGGCACGAAATGTTTCTAAAGTGACTCGAGACCCCCCTTTTTCTGAAAGGAGGGCTCATATACAAATGAAACACAAACTTCTGCATAACTCGAGAACTAATCAAGCATATGAAACCAAGTTTAGCAGGTGGAGGTTTTTGAAGAAGAAAAATATTTCTATGGTGGTTTGAGACCCCTCCGCCTTCTGGAAGGGGAGACTCCCATACAAATGAAACACAATTTTTAGCATAACTCGAGAGCCAATGAAGCAAATGAAACCAAATTTGGCATGTTGAGGTTTTTGGAGGCAAGAAATGTTTCTATGGCAGTTCTAGACCCCTCCCCCTTTTGAGGGTGGGGGGCTCCCATATCAATTAATCGCAAATGTCTGCATAACTCCAGAACTAATCAAGTTAATGAAACCACATTTGGCATCTGGGGGATTTGAAGGCAGGATTTCTAAAAATATATACATATATCTATATATATAAAAATGGATTTCTGTCTGTCTGTCTGACTGTCTGACCCTTAGAGATTCAGACAATTCTGAATCGACCAGCGTGAAAATTTGTATGCAGGGATATTTGGGGCTGGGAAAAGTTCTTATGATTATTTGAGACCTCTTCTCTCTAAGGAATGGGGGCTTTCATACAAATTATACACAAATTTCTGCATAACTCGAGAACTACTCAAGCAAATGGAACCAAATTTGGCATGTGGGGGGTTTTGAAAGCAATGATTGTATGGTTGCTTGAGAAACCACCCCCTCTGGAAGGGGGGAAGGGGGTACCAAACATGAGAATTATCCAGGTTACTAAAACACAAAACGTGTAATTCTCGGGTTTGAAGCATGTTATGATAGAAGTTTGAACCCCTGCTTAGTCAAGAAAAAAAAAACTCATTCCTAAAAAACAAACATAAACGTGCCAGTTCTATTAAATTTTCCTTCATTTAGTTAACTAGAAATTAGAAGAAAATTAGCATCTTCCATTTCCAATCCCACTACTTATCTCTTTGCTTCAGTGCGTTTCGCTCTAGACGATCGAGTTATATAGTACGAACACTGAAGAAGTCTGCACATTGTAGACGAAATACGCGTATCTGTCGAAGATAAGCAAAGGTAGTTGGAATTAAATGCAAGATACTAATTTTTCTTCTAATTTCTAGTTACAGGTATTCCACTAAACAGCTCAAATCCTCTAGGATTCATTTAGTTGCAAACGTAGCAGTGCTCGCATCGGTTTTGAGCTGGTGGTTTATATTTAGTTGCGTAGTCCTACATCATCATTCCGAACATTTCAAGTGGGCTGTACCTTGTAGTTTTATTCGTTTATTTTCCGTCAGCCTTTGTCCTCACAAGGTGGTGACAACCACCGACTCCAGGAAGACGACCCGACCAGCTGGACCTTACATATCGTACTCATCAACACATGACCAACGGCTTTACTTTACGTGACCAGATTTATTCAACTCAGAAAAATCACTGACCTCGGTTGGGATTGAACCCAGACCTACTGGGGTGTCACCTAGTAGCAGTCACGTTAACCACTACACCACCGGCGCCGGCGCTTAGTGCATCCTTAATTTCACTTAATTTTACCAAATACAAAAGCTACTAAACACTGGTTTGGAACGACCAAAGCTTGCATCAAAGAACCAAAAAAAAAGGCGAGAACTCGAAATGAAAACGACCGTAAAAATGAATTATCAATAAAAGAAAAAAATAAGGGGGACGAAAAACAAACAGATCTTGAAAGACACAATGACGGGGGCAGGGAGTTCGACAGAGCTTAACAAAATGAAATTATCGATGTCGAAAGGTGCACAAGCAGAAACTGCGATAACATTCCCATTTGCCGGGGCCCTTCCTTGCGGAATCTGGTCCAATAACAGCAAACGGCAACGAAAAAAACAAATCCAAGATTCGATGGTGGATGGACGTGGCGTTTGAATTTCTTCACATTTCATTCTCTGTTAGTTGCGGAATCGAACACCGGCCACCAAACGACGGACGGTCGCGCGTTGGGAAAAATTTGAATAAATCTGGGTAAGTGGACCGCGGACCACCCATGGTGCGAATTTTTCTTTTCTTTTCTAGATCGGACGAAAAAATTTCCTTCGGTGCGATTCCCGAACGATTAGTCATTCTTTTGCTGGAAATTGTTTTCGATTAATAAAATTCAAAATCTTCAAGACCGGTTCCGAAGAAATGTATCCTTCTCCTAATGAGCGAAACTCTTCAGAGGAAAACTCCGAAAATCCATGTTCATTGTTATTCCACCTTTCTTCGAGGTGATTTATTGGATGATGTTTGAAGTGTCACTTCACACACGTATGCTCCATTCATTCGTTCGGAGGATTTCTTCCCCTTTCTTTGGCCTTCTGTTGTTGTTTCCCAGTTGTATGTTGTATGTACCTACTTCTTTTGTTACTTTCTGTTATTGAACATCTATCGAGGGCATGTAAGACACGCACACAGAATGGATCGTCGAGCGCGCCGTTTTCAGAAGACAGAATGGTATCAACCGAGTGCTTGCGTTGATTTATACGTGATTTGGTAGAATAAATACCACGGCACTGAGCACTTCGGAAGAGAAAACATGCTTTCCGTAGATGGAGGAAAGAAAGAAGGAGAGCTCTTGGAGGCATCACTTGAGTCATTCTTCAGTTGACTTGTTCAAACATTTAGCGTCTATGTAGATATGTTTGCTTTATCTTTGTTCGTCTGCTTTCGTATCAGATAGGTAATGTTATGCAAATACGGTCTCCTGAACACATGTTAATCTTCGATACTACAACACTTTGATGGATGATTGCCTCGCGGTGGGTAGTCTTCTGTTGTTGTTGTTGTTGTTTTACTTATCAAATAAATTCCTACACAGCAAAGTTCCTCTCATTATGCCAATTGTAAATCATCTGAACGACTCGAGAAATGGCATATTGCCCTCGCCGGCCACGGTGACGAAGAAGACGTCGTCGTTTCGTCTGAATGGACGCGCAATGACACACTAAATTGTGACATTCCTCTCCTTGCCCCCCTCCCCAACCCCCTCGCCATCTCCCTCGCAGATATTTTGATTTTAATTAACATTTTAAATAATTGTTAATTGAGCGTAACAATTATGCAAGTGTCGCGCGGGAATCGTGTGTGGCATAGGTGGTTTCGATCCTAACCAGAACCGGCGCGCTCCGGCAGAAGACATCGCCGCTGACACGCTACACGGTTCTGGAGCGACATCTCGGACCGACAGGACGCTTTCGGTTGATCCGAACTGACGTTCGAACTCCTCACTATGCGTGTATGTGCGTAGATAATTTGAAATTAAGAGCACCGGCGAAAACGGATTAATTAAGCACGGTGACTTTCGGTCGGTGTGTTGAACTGGTGGGCCATTCTCGGGAATCGCGAAGAATTGAGACATGCTCTGCGCTTCCTGCCCGCACATGTGCTTCACGTCAGTAATTAAGCGAATTTTCCAAGCGGCTCGCAGGTTTTCGCGGGTGGCTTTACGCGTCAAGGAGCAAAGAAGCGTGGCGCAATTGTATGTAAGTACAGGAACGTCATCGTCGTCCCGTGAAGAACCCGCGAACGGATCACGGTGTGTGGTCCTTGGCTGCCTGGAATGAGTTACGGTGTTCTTGACGTGGTGAAAATTAATTGAAAAAGGAAACTCTAATTATTGGAGTTGACATTTGGATGGCTATCTCGAAAGTGGGCCACGGAGTAGTTCATTCGTGCCGTCTGGATCGTTGCAATGGACCGTGAAATGTGCGATGTGGCTGACCACGAAGACGTCGACGGTTACGCAGATGTTCTTGGCGACAACTGCGGTCACCACCTCGAGAATGTTTTGCACTGTGCAGGAATGGTTAGGGGAAGTCTTGAAAATGCACGGCTATAAAAACATACACTGGTTGCTGGAAATTCAGGACTGGTCATGACCAGAAGCGTTGATTACATTAAGAGACACAAAAAATGAACAAGGCAACAAATCTGACCCCTGGGCATAAACAGAAACAGCGAGAATTCGCCAGACTCAACATGGCACGCCAGTGAGACACGGTAAAATCTTTGTAAATTTAATTTTTTTTTAACTGACGAACCCAACTACGCTTTGTTCAATTTTTTATTGTTTAAATGTCAGTTGTTCTACTCAAGGTGATCTTTTCCGATGAAAAGAAATTCAATCTAGATGGTCCCGATGGGTTTACTGTCTATTCGCGCGATTAACGCAAGAAACCAGAGTACTTCTCTAGACGTTATTTCGGAGGAGGATATCTAATCGTTAGGCTTGGATTTTGTGCTACAGGAAAGCTTAATTTGGCATTCACATCTTCATTTTGATTGTTATTTTGTTGTATTCTCCCATGCGCGGACGTAACGATCTTTGATGAAGTTTGTCAGAAGCAGATAATGTTTCATCTCCATGCGAACCGCTAGGAGTGGACGGTAATTTATTGCTAGAACGAATAGACATGAGGATAAAGTGTATTGATAGTTCCGTATAGGGCAACGCCAGGCTTTCAAATTGAAAGATACAAGTTTGAAAATGAGCGGAGGACATTGAACGGTAGTATCCGAATCAGGCACATGACCCTTTACCATACTACCCCATGCAGGGTAGGCAAGGGGGAGGAAATTCCCTTGACAATCGAAGTCACATTTAAGGAAGGTTCAGGAAGATATGAGTAAAAATTATAATCTTGATCCCTGCCATTACGAGTTGTGTAAACATTTTGAAAAAAATCAGCAAATAAGTTATTGATTTTGGTTGGATTTTTACCGTCTTTGTCGTTGAATTGCATTTTTGTTGGAAAATTTCTCAAATTATATTTATCTCTAACTAGGCTGAAAAACGATCTCGCGTTTGATTTGATATTAGTTTCAGTAGTTCTTTTTTTTTTGGGCGTAGAACCACTGCGTCCATTGAATTGAACACTTAAAGCTTGATCACCATTAGACGCGCCCAGTCAGGCAAAATCGAGTTTATAAAACCCACCACCTTACCAGGATTTGCAGTTCAAATTTCTTCAGGTTGCATATAGCCACTGCTCAGAAATTTAAGTCCGCTCTTGTACAAAGCATCTCAACTGCAGAGCAGAAGTTCCGAGGTTTCACGTTCCATGCTACAGAAACGACAGATATCATTCAGAACCTGGCCTTTGTTTTTCGAATAATATCTACTCAGGCAATGTCCAGTTATTAGGCCAGTATAGGTACAAAGAGCTTTCTTAAGGAGCTCCAAAAGCTTTTTACTGATTGTAACATTTGAAATAATAAACCTTTTCGATTGAGAACACTTTCTGGTGGCCAACCAGTTGGTCATCACGCTTTGTTCTTCCCAAGATTTCAGATCCATTTTTATGGCATATACCGCATAAACTGTGCATTTGAACCTTGTTTGGCAAGGTCTGCCCTTTCATTACCTTAAATGCCCTAGTGTCCCGGAACCCAGAATAACTATACGGAGTTCTCTTGGCACACCTTTTGCAGTGAAAGAATGCTTTCCCAGCCAAGTTTGGATGTTAATTTTTAATAACTCACCGCTTTGAGTGCCGCTTGGCTGTCTGTAAAAACACAAATATTAGCATGCCTATACTTCCTCTCCAGAAAAACGTTAACGAATTTTATTAGAGCAAAAATCTTCGCCTGGAAAACCGTTGGATAGTTTCCCTGAGATTTCTACCCCAGGGCCGAAGATTCCTGCTCCCGTTTTCATTCCAATTTTTGAGCCATCTGTGAAGAATTTTATGGAACCATGACGAACAGTGGGACCTCTGACTTCCCAATCTATACGTTACATCTCACATATGTTGTAAGGGATGTCATTGTTTTCCACAGGTTTCATGCAGTTTCCATTCACATACATCACTGGCCCATTTTAAAGGCTTTGTGAAATGCTCAGTTGGCCGACAAAGTCACCAGACATGGAAGTTTTCAACCATTTAAGTCCAAGCATACTCTTTTCCGCTTCTTATTGCACGTATTCGTGCAAACGCTTCTGATTTAGAATTGCATTTAACGATTTTGGCAAAGTAGATTTTTTTGGTTTTGGCCACCACACAAGGAAAGCATACGTTAGTTTTGGGCGTATTATTGATGTATAAATCCACATTATTATTTTTGATCCTAAACCCCATCTTCTGCCGAATGTTTTTGAGTGTATCCAGAAAGCATTGGTTTCCTTACCGATCACACACTCAACATAAGCATTCCAGTTCAGTTTGACATCTAGTGTCACTCCTAGTTATTTAACCTGTTCACTAAGATGGATTACTAATCCTCCTAGCTTAGGAGCTTTTAGTTATTAGTTTTTTTTCCTAGTGAAAGCTACAATAACTACTTTTGAGGGATTTATGCTTACGCTCTCTTGAATACACCAAGACAGGGTAAATTTTAGGGCCCAATGCATTCTCTCTGAAATTGTATTGTCAAACTTTCCTCTCACTATGATGACTATATCGTGTGCAAAGCCTACAACCTCGAAACCTTTTTCCTTTAAGCTACTTAAAAGATCATCAACTACTAAGGACCACATTAATGTTGAGAGGACTTCCCCTTGAGGACAACTTTTCGTTGCCCGTACTGTAATAGACGAGTTTCTCAGCTCTGAAGTGATTTCCCTTTTTGCAAGCATGCCGTGAACCCAGTTGATCATGTTCATATCAAAATTCCTTTTCTTCATAGCAAGAGCCATTGACAAACAGGAAGTGTTGTCGAAAGTTCCTTCAATAACTAAGAGAGAACAAAGGGCTATTTCTTTTACCGATAAAGCTTTTTGTACCTTTGGGACCACATTATACTGTGCCATAACTGCTTACTTACCAGACTGGTAGGATCTCTTTTTAGTTTCTAATGAATCTCCTCAACGATTGCAGATACGGTTAAACTGAGCTGTATCAGGAGGGGCTGTCTTGTTATACTAAAGCTTGTAGTACACTGTTTGTCCAATAGCCAAATATTTGCCATAGGCAGATAGGCATCTGACAAACATCTATGATATCTGTCAGCTGTCTAGCTGCCCATGCCAAACATTTAGCTATTGGACAAACAGTGTACTACAAGCTTAAAAGCCAGTACCTGTTCGACGTCGTTTCAGCAGGGAACAATTTAGCATTTGAAAATTTACCGTGTAGCAGTGTCAAGTTAAACTGAAAATGTGCCAGTTTGCTGTATCATCTATAGAAAATGATAGCTGTGATATTTTCCCATTCGTTTGGCAGATAGGACATAATGCTTCTGCTCGCAATTTTCTAAAGCCGCTAGGAAAAAAAATATGGCAATATTTTGAGGCTACTCCAGCAACTCGTCGTAGATGGTTTCTATAAAACCAAGCAACACAACTTGTATTAAACAAGTTGAAAATACTGTTTAATGACATAAACAGATCATAAATTTAGGCGTTTAATACTTTATTTAATACTTTACCCAAGTAACAATTTCAGTTCTATTCCAGCCGTATAGCACTCCTCCCGCCTTTGTTGATGAAACTACATACAAAACTGTTTTGTCCACCAACACCTCCTCTATGCCTCTTTAAAGCCGAAATGTGTACAAAGTGGCCCACTCTAGAGACGGTTGTAAAAACAAAGTAATAAAACCTTATCAAGACCGTAAAGATTTTGAAAATGTTCTAGTGAAAGATGTTATGACCACTTGAGAACCATCATAAAACCTATTGGCCGCCATCAAAACCAGTATAGGGCCGAATGGCCACAGCTGTCAAACTTCACGGCGATATTGTGGTTGTTTTTTTTTCTGCTATGTTCGATTCTCTGCTCTTCTGATTCATTAAGCAGTAAATAATGGCTAAGAAAAAAGCTCAAGGGTTGCGGGAAATTATGTTTGATAGCAAAATATATGAAACATATTAAGTTTTTTATTGCGTATCATGCTCCAAATCATATGCGCATTTAATTTTATGGTGAATATTGGCACGATAAGAGCTGAAAATTAATGCTCCCGCAGATAATGCGAGTTTACAACAACAAAATTTAAAGAAATATATTCAATAAATTAATCAAGAAACTTCTCAAAATTGATGGAATTCATTAAGGTTATCTGAACGAATACCGAAATTTGTCTCAGATCTACAGTTCAATTGTATTACAGTTAAAATTTGGTGTATTTATTTTTCCACATTTCAATTATTTCATATATTTCAATATGGCGATTGAAAGAAATCACAGTTTTGCCAAAAAGCCATGGCTACTATAAAACTAGCAATGGCTACTATAAAACTATTTGGTTGTTTGGTAGCTTTCCTCAATGCCAATTAGCCGTTTAATGCATTTACTGGAGGCAAAATTGTTTTAAAATGCTTTTTCAACTGACCATAATAAGATAATATAAATGAGTCCTAAAACGGCATTTCAAAACAGCATTTTATAAGTTTACAAAGTCAAAATAAAACCTTTGATAAGAGTAAAAGGAATTTTATAAGTCAAGGTTTTAAGATCGTTGTAAAGAAGCTGTGTAGGTTCTTATAAACCTGACTAAAATTTGAAACCTATTGGCATCTTTTGCTGCCATAATAAAACGGAATTGATTTCTAGTGGCTTTCATAAAACTTTAGTAAAACTTAATAAAGCTGGATGGTTTTGGCAATGTTACTTGGGTAATGTGACCAAAAAAGCGCAAAAAGTGAAGCCATATAAAACATAAAATGGATTAAAATTATCCTTCTACAAAAAAACATAACATCGCCAAGGGTGGGATTTGAACACTAGTCCTTGGCGTGAAAGGTTTGTAGCTTCTTTGCTAAGCCAACTCAGATTGTTGAAAAGTAAACTCTGAGTATCTATGATATGCTTCTCGTTGGCAGTGAAATCACAATCTTATACAACCAATCCATCGTAATGAGAGAAAAGAACACGTTTTGAAAAACAAGGTTGGTTTTATGTAATTGCAACAGTATATAGAAGTGCCCAAAAATATTGTCCTGTTTATGTATTATAAGTGTATGGAACTGTGTTTTTAGGAACAATAATAAACTATCAATCACTTGCAGCAGTGAAAAAAGTTTGTTTAGGTTGACCGTTTGTCAAAAAGCTATATAGAATACGAGAGATACAAACCGCCCCAAACTTGACATGTTTTGCAATACGTATATAATACATTTATGATACAAACAATTATAAATCATTCCAAAAAGATGATTTGTTTGTTACTTGGGTACCCCCATTCTGGGAACGTTCAATAATGATGTCACGCAAAAAGTGACTTTTTATAACCACCCCCCCCCCCCCCTCCCCCCATCTCACGTTTTTTATATGGACCTTCAAATTTTTTTGTTTGGATTGTCACGTTTTCCCAAAACTCCCCTCCCCACTTACTGCGTTACATCATAATTGAATCTTCCCTCTAAGACAGTTGATGTAAGAGGATCATTGATTGAAATTTGTTTTTGATTATTGGACTTACTGGGAAGCAAAGTGAAGCATTATTTTTTTCAAATAATGTAAAAGTGTGCTTTTCAGAATTTTCCTCACAGAGCTCGATGCTGGCAGCAGTAATGTTTTTTATGTGTGTTGTGTCCAATCTAACACCACTTGCCGTTTAGGTATTATGAAAGAAATCTGTTTGCAATAGTTTTTTACGTGACCAATGAAAGCAGCTTTAATCCGGAAGTTAGCAAGTAACCCATTTCAGAATGTCTGGAGAGTCACGCCCATTCCGAGGTTCCTTTCACACGTAATGACCCCGCATGTAAACATGACTGTTTTCATGTGGATAACGGTAAAGTTAACACACTTCCAGGTTAAAAAATAATCCAACCTGGCGCGTATGTATTGTATATAAATGTTATAACTGGTTAAGTCTAACCATTTATCGCTGGTCTGCTATATTTAAGACTCACTCTTCTGGGATTACGTTGTTCGATTTGCTATTGACTCGCCATCTTTGTTTGAGTATTCTGTTTGGGTGTTCTCTTTTATTTCTTCTCGTTTTCGTAGTATTACCTAAAATTATTAAAAAAAAAATTATTTAAGTAGTCACATTATAAATAAGTTTTTCTAATGGTGCTGTTTGAGTTTCAGTACTAGAATTGTGGTGATGTTTCATGTGCCCAATGACATTGCTTCATGTTATGGTCCATGGAGAAATGGCCAGATTTTCCCGCTCTGCGCTATTTATTATTAAGGGGACCCTCCTCTGGATTCGCGCAAAAATAAGGCATAGTTTGTATTTTTTTTTGTGGGAGATTGAAAAGGTGTACGAACTTTCGATTTTGACGAATCAATTCGACAAAAATCAAATCTAGTTATCATTTCTGAAAGATAATAAAATTTTCTACGGCTTGATCTAAATTTCAGACAATTTAAACTTAAACTCATTGCAAAATGATCATTTGAACTAAAAAGTTTAAGTTTTCGCTACTTTTTTTCATTTCAACCGTGTTCCAAAATCTATATAATAAAAATGAGTTGGGGTTTCCTTTGTCACGATTTAACTCGCGAGCGGAAGGACCGATCGGCATGAAAATTTGTATGCAGGGGTTTTTGGGGCCGGAGAATGTTCTTATGATGGTTTGAGACCCCTCCCTTCACTGGAAAGGGGGGCTCCCATACAAATGAAACACAAATTTCTACACAACTCGAGAACTAATCAAGCAAAAGAAACCAAATTTAGCATGTGTGAGTTTTTGAAGACAAAAAAGGTTTTTATGGTAGCATGAGAACCCTCCCCGTCATCAAAGGCGGGGCTCCCATACAAATAAAACACAATATTCTGCATAACTCGGGAACTAATCAAGCAAACGGAACGAAATTTAGCATGTGGTGGTTTTTTAAGACAAAAAATGTTTCTATGTTGGTGTGAGACCCCTCCCCTTTCTGAAAAGGGGGGAACCTATTCAAATGAAACGCAAATCCTTGCATAACTCGAGAACTAATAAGAGAAATGGAACCAAATTTCGCATGTAGAAGTTTTTGAAGGAGGGAAATGTTTCTATGGTGATTTGAGAGTCTTCCGTCTTACGAGGAGGAAGGGGGGAGGGGGTGCTCTCAAACAAATGGAACCCAAATTTCTGCATAACTCGAGAAATAATCAAGCAAATGGAATCAAATTTGGAATGGACGAGTGTTTTAAGGCATGAAATGTTTTTATGGTGATTCAAAGCCCCTCCTCCCTCTAAAAAGGGGGGCTCTCATACAAATGAAACAAATTTCAACCAAACATGAGAATTATACCTACTGCTTTGCAAATTTGTATTCAGTGGTTTTTGGGTCCGGGAAAGCAAATGTAACCAAAATTGATATGGGTGAGTTTTTGAAGGCAAGAAATGTTTTTGTGGTAATTTAAGACCTCTCCTCACTCTGAAAAAGGGGGCTACCATACATACGAAACACAAATTTAAAGCAAACATGAGAACTATCCCTACCGCTATGCAAATGTGTATGCAGGGGTTTTTGGGTCCGGGAAAGGATCTTATTATAGTTCGACATCCCTTCCGCCTTTAGAAAGAGGGGCTCCCATGCAAATGAAAAACTATTTTCTGCATAACTCAAGAACCAATCAAACAAATGGAATCAAATATGGCATGTGGAGGTTTTGTAGGCAAGAAATGTTTCTACGGTGGTTTGAGACCCCAAGCAAAAGAAACTAAATTTAGCATGTGTGAGGATTTAAAGGCAAGAAATGTTTCTATGATGGTTTCAGATTCCTCTTCGCCCTGAAAAGGGGGGTTCCTATACAAATGAAATACAATATTCTGTATAACTCGAGGACTAATCAAGCAAATTGAACCAAATCTGGCATGTGGAGGTTTTTGTAGATGTATATTGTTTCAATGCTAATTTGAGACCCCTCCGCCTTCTAAAAGTGGAGGGAGGGATCTCCCATATAAATGAAACACAAATTTTTGCATACCTCGAGAACTAATCCAGCAAATGGAACCAAATTTGGCATATGGAGATATTTGAAGGAGAGAAATGTTTCTATGGTGTTTTGAGACTCTTTCGCCTTCTGAAGGGGGGGGGGAGGCTCTCCAACAAATGAAACATAAATTTCTGCATAACTCGAGAACTAATAAAGCAACTGGAATCAAATTTGGCATGTGGATTTTTTTGAAGGTCAGACATAATTCTATGGTGGTTTAAGACCCCTCTGCCCTCTTAATGAGGGGGGTCCCAAAGAAATGAAACGCAAATTTCTGCATAACTCGAGAACTAATAATGCAAATGGAATCAAATTTGGCATGTGGATTTTTGAAGGTCAGACATATTTCTATGGTGGTTTGAAACCCCTTTGCCCTCTGAAAGCGGGGGGGGCTCTCATGCAAATGAAACGCTGTTTTCTGCATAACTCGAGAACTATTCAAGTAAATGAAACCACATTTGGCATGTGGGGGTTATTGGAAACAGGATTTTTATTTATATTAAAATGGATTTCTGTCTGACTGTCTGTCTGACCGATCGGAGTGAAAATATGTATGCAGGTACTTTTGGGGCTGGGGAAGGTTCTTATGATTGTTTGAGACCGCTTCTCCCTTCCGGCTCGCATACAAATGAAACACAAATTTCTGCATAGCTTGATAACTAATTAACCAAATAGAATCAAAAATGGTATGCGGGGTTTTTTGAATGCAACAAATGTTTCTATGGTGAATTCAAACACAAATTTCAACCAATCCTGAGAATTATCCAGGTAGTCACAAGCCACAAACTGTGTATTGTCTGGGTAAGAAGAATGTTCTGATAGAAGTTTGAACTCCTTATTACTCAAAAAAAACATTCAAAAAAAAAGCGTCAGTTCTATGTAATGTTCATTCGTTTAGTTGCAGGCGTAGCAACGCTCGCACCGGGATCAGCTAGTTATAAATAAATAATTATTATTGCCAATTTTTAGTTCAAGCCGTACACAAAATTTTAACCTTTCAAACAATTATTTCATGTAGGGAATCGGATTAATAGTTCAAGCCCGGGGCTTGAAGTTAGATTGAAAAACATGGTTTCGAGAAATCGCCATTTGGTAGCCGCCATTTTGAATTTTCACAATTTTTTTGTTTCTTTGAAATCTTGAATGATAATCAAATTTCATCGTCAAAACCGAAAGTTCGTACGCCTTTTCATTCTCCCACAAAAAAAAAATTCAAAGTTTGCCTTATTTTTACCCAAACCCAGGGGAGGGTCCCCTTAATCGTATGAGCGTTATTTTATTTATTTTTGCATAAACTTGTTTCCTTAGCTTTCTTCTCATAGTCTTCGCCTGTTAGTCTTCTACTGCTGACTCTGATTCTTCTTCACTACCATTTTTTTTATAAATATTCTACACCTGTCTCTTTTTTAAATTTATCTTTATCTTTCACAATTCTATTCTCTATTCTTCTTCTTTTATATTTGTTGGCTTGTTTTTGTCATTCTTAATTGAATCGTTTCATTTTTTGGCAGGTTTGCCTCTTTTGTTATTGTTACACCAGTCTTCCCAAGCAACACAGCTTGTATTAAACAAGTTGAAAGTACTGTTAAATGACAAAAACAGTTTATAAATTTAGGTGTATAATTCTTTATTTCATACTTGAATATGACGCAAAAAGCGCAAAAAGTGATACCTTATAATACACAAAGTGGAAAAAAATCCTCATACAAAAATATAAACATTGCCAAGCGTGGGAATTGAACACTAGTCCTTGGAGTGAAAGGTTTGTAGCTTCTTCGCTAAACCAACTCAGATTGTTGAATTATTTCGGATATACATTTACAAGAAAGTATTCTGTGTTAACTTAAATGTTCGACTTTATGTAAACTTAAGAGGGAAAAAACAAACAAAAAAATCATCTCGATTTCGCAGAAATTTGCGGATTTTTCCTGGAATACGTTTCATCAACTGGCGCACATTATTCTCATCCATCGTTTTGGCAATGTTATTCCACTTGGATCTCAATTCATTGATACTTTTGACGACATTGCCATACATCATCAGCTTCCTCTTCATAATAGCCCATTATCTCTCTATCGGTCTGAGCTGGGGACAGTTTGGTGGGTTGAGTTCTTTCGGTGTATACTGAATCCCGTTGGTTTCGTACCACTGTAGCACTGGTTTACTGTAATGACAGGTTGCAAGATGTGGCCAAAACATGACAGGTTCATTGTGGGATCTGATGAATGGCAATATTCGCTTTTAGAGACATTCCGTTCTGTACAGCTAGAATTAAATGTCTTATCCGTGATGAAAACCTTGGTCGTCCTACCCAAGCGACAGATACCGTGCCAAATCATGTAATTACGTGCAAACTTGTCTGAAACACAAACTTGAATTTGGAAGGAATATTTCCCCGAGCCACATCCAAGTAAAATTTTTGTCCCGGTACTGTGTGAAGTCGGCCTTTACATAGGTTTCATTATCCATTAGGAGACAGCCATTGAATTTTGTCAACACCTGATCATACAGTTTTCTTGCACGGATTTTGGCCACATTGTTCTGTTTTTGATCCCTATTTGATTGTCAACAGGCACGGAAGTTCCGCAGTTGACGGTTGACAGTACCCGCCCGACGCTTGCTTTGAGGCTTGCGATCCATCGATAAAGTTTTTCTGTACTTTTTCAAAACACGCCACAAGGAATTTCGGGGAAAACTCACTACTTTAGCAAGTTTTGGCCCAGACCACGAAGGGTTTTTCAAATGATTGCACACTATTTGTATTTCTCTGAAAGACGTTCTAACTACACCGCGAAAAATTGTTTTTGTTGTTGTTATTGTTATAGAGTACAAATAAGATGTCATAGTTTAAAAATCCGACCACTAGGGTCGCTGTAAGAATCAAAAATGTTTGTTCCAATACTAAATGGGCCACATCTTATATTGTTATGGAAATGATATATATATTTGCTGGACTATGGTTTGAGTGTATTGTAAATACTGGTAACCCTGATTTGAGAAAAAAAATCGCCCATGCGTTAAAAAAGTTTTCATAAAAATAAAATTTGAGGCCCTTCGGCCGCATCTGTTCGACAATCAATAAAACTCCCCACCTCATGTTTCTCATTTCAACACCGAATTTCAGCAATTCAAGCCTTTGACGACATCGGAACCATCCAAGCTAATGAACATTTCAAACATCACCGCTGCGGTTTCACCACTGACGGCCTGCTGCAGTTGGTGTGAAATCTCACAACTTAGAGTTGACAAAGAAGTGAAGAAATCTGTCAGAATTGATCCCAGCCCCGTTTGCGTTTTTCCGCGCATGACTCGAGACACCACCATTTGCGGTTTGTTCCGATCGATTTCCGATCGAAACCTTCACATGTTTAATTTATTTATTAACACGTTCCTTGATGGGTCTCACTTGGTTAGGGTTTTTGCTTCGAAACTGGAAGGGATCGATAATTTGATACTTTATCGGTGTGATTTCGTTGAGATGAGATTCGACATCAGCAATGACCCGGAAGTGTCACGGGAAGAGCGAAAAACTGGGCCAGGTGCGCAAAATATTCAAATGTTAGAAACATTGTCCCCGCGGCCGCTAATGGATCAGTTTAAGGATCACTGAATACGCCTATGATTTCCTGTTGATGTTACCCTTTCAATACGGATTGATGTAATCGATTAGTACGACAACTCTGTTCTACACACAGCAAAATGCAAGTTTGTTCAGAGTTGCAACATGGCACAACTTGCCTAAATGGCCTCCCAATCGTTTGCTGAATCTTGAATGTCTTTTATGGCGTGGTGAAGAAATAGTAACGGCAAACATATCACGATTCCCTCCCCTTGGATCATGTGGAACACCACCCGATGATGCGTAGGCATATCGACATCGACACCGATCAGAGCTTTGTATTTACAGACTTGCATATTCAGCTATGAAAGAGGTGTGCACAACGATATGCTTTTCCTGTTCGATAAAATCTCTTGTCTCCGGATTGTAGTTTCGCCAACAAAGTGTGATTCTGTATCTGCTACAAGACGAAACAAGACAGATCGAATGGTGCCAGATAAGATTAAACTGCAAATGATGTAATTGTCGAGCTGCACGGGGGCCTTCGGGAGACTGATTAATGGGCGAAGTATTTGCCCAACGGAAAGAATAATTAAGAAATAAATTTCGCATTTTAGTGCTCATTAAGCTTCAGAATAATAGTCTGGAAATTCCTCTCCAAGAAATAACTTCTGCCACTATACTATCCCAAGGGGTTAGATCATCACCTCAAGAGTTGTCTGTCAATTGCCATTTGTGGCTTCTTCATTTTGCACCCGGGCTCGAAACTCAAGAGCAATTAAAGGAAAACCCCGAAATATTCTCATTTCGGGTCGTCTCGACATTCGAAAGTCTCCCGTTTCCCCTCGCTCTGTATTTTAGCTAATTTCAATTTTACAAATTGCTTCCAACTCCTCCGACGGAGGGGTTTCCGGAATTTTCCTACCTTCTGGAGAAAAGCTACAAATTTCTCACTCTTAGTCTCTCTCTCTCTTTCGCTTGATTGAAATTAGGCAGAATGACTCTTTGATTCTGTTGGTTCGAGCGGGAAAATTGTATCGTCACCATCGCCCTTGACTGGAGATGGGAAAAGCGAGACTTTCCCAACCCGGCTGGACGGGGAGGTTATTTAGTCATTCAACTCTCATTTTAATTTTCCAATTTGTGGCTCCGGAACAAATGA
The DNA here is from genome assembly GCA_034211315.2 of Aedes japonicus. Lineage (NCBI taxonomy): Eukaryota > Metazoa > Arthropoda > Insecta > Diptera > Culicidae > Aedes > Aedes japonicus. Next base: position 170,475 of record JASCZW010003284.1, on the reverse strand, counting down.
TGGCAGCCACGGGTTGCAGAAAAAAAAGAGCACTGCCATTTGACTTTGGACAATTAATTTTCACTGTCAGAGGAAAGTCAAGAGTTGACGTCGTTCGCCGCGCGGAATCGATAATGAAGAAAATGAAGCAAGATGATTTTCCCATTCTGAGCCATTTGGCAGAACGCGGCCCGGGCCACCAATGGTCGCAACGAGGATTGAGACATATTGATTCGGTTGGAAGAAGTCATTTCTGCTTCTGCTTCGGGAGAGAGAGACATGTCAGCTTCGAGAGGTTCTAATTAATTGTTTCAAGTTTTAATTAGAAAATTCCACATTTGACTCGATGAGAAGGGGGTTGGTCATGTCGATGTGTTATGCGTGGATAATTTAAATGTTGTTCGGGTGTTCGCATGAAAGGGATGAAATTAAATGGATATGACTAAGAATCAAATGACTCAATCAGCGGTAAAGAATGTAGGGTTGATAAACGCTTCCGACAAAGTCACTGATGATGTTTTTGGATTTGATTGAGATTAAATTGATAAACGGTCACAGATTTAACCCGGTGTAAGAGTTCACCTGACTCAATTGCATGAAAACTACGACTCAGTTGTGTCGAATGTAGAGTCACTCATCAGTTGAGTAACTCCATTATTTACATAACATGCAACTGAGTAACGGCACTCTCGCGAGATCGCAGCAAGCCGTGCTTTGAAACTGACGTGTTTTGTTTTCCCAATAATAATTCGTAATTTACCATAACTAAAAGTGAAAACCTAAAATTTCCACGTGTTTTGGGAAAGACTAAGTGAATACAATAGATTCTCTCCTGAAATGTTTGAGTCTCGGTAGAATTTACACATTTTTTTGCTGGCCATTTGCTTGTCAGCGGCAGCAAACGAAGATAAATGTATAATGTATGTATAATTTCACGCTAACAAATTAATCTTCGGAAGAACCATTTCCATCTGTTGCACCAAAATCAATTTTCTTGCATCACCCTTAATCTAATTGCAGGGTATCCCGGAAATCATCATAAATCCCAAAACCCTCAAAAACTTACTCATTCGCACCAATCATTGACTACCCAGCGCCTTTGCGACAGCGTGTTGCAATGTGGAAACTAGTTGTAGCACTTACTTCTGCCTGAAATTGAAAGAAAAAAAAAGGAAAAAAGCAAAAATTAATATCATCATTATTGACAACGAAGCCGCACAGTGGATATCGGTTTACTGAAACGGAGAAATCGCCATAAACGAAGTGTGTAGTAAAACTGGCTGGTGTCAAAACGCGTCGCGCCGTTGTCGTCATCGGAATCGAGATAGAGAGAGAGAGAGAGTGCGATGGAAAAGCCAAGGGTGAGGAAGCTTTAAAGATATCGATTTTCGGTTCACTTCGTTTTTGGACTCCGGCAAAGGAGCGGAAGAATGCGGGGGTGGGCAGTCAGGGAACTCTGGATGTGCAGTGATTTTGATCCTGCCAGACGAGACGCGATTGTTGCGACAGATCGTTTGTTTTATTTAGTGGGAACAGTTGAGTGAATCAGTGAAATGCAAGCAAGGTATGGGTAGAGGAAAGGCTTGTAAGCTGGAACAGCGCCAACTTTGACATTCATAGCGACAACACGATCGCGTTGACAAGTGTTAACCTCATTTTTACCCTTCTTACATCAATAGAAGGGTATTAAGATCGCTTGAAAACTCGACTTTTTATCCGAGGCCCACAGGGCCGAGTGTCATATACCATTCAACTCAGCTCGACGAACTGAGCACATGTCTGTTGTATGTATGTATGTGTATGTGTGTGTGTATGTGTGTGTGCGTTACAAATAATGTCACATCGATTTCTCAGCCATCTGTGAACCGATTTCAGTTCTGTTGACGGCAAATGGAAGCTACAACATTCCCATAGAACGCTATTTTTTCATTCGGACATTTCGTTACGAAGATATGAATGAAACAGTACTTGAAGGCCTATTATAATAGTAATCAAACAGTTTAGTCTCTGATTACATACTGAGCTATTTGTGTACCAATTTTAGTTTTGTTGGTGCCAAATCAAAGTTATGAAATCTCCAAATAACTGGTCAAAATTTCATTATGATTGGATAATCCTTCATGGAGATATGACCAAAACAATACCTGAGAGCACATAATTGTGAGATGACAATATACTCGTTGCAGTGCAAAACCGAACAAGACCAATCACACCAATCGATGCCGCTTGCATTCTATTGTGTCGCATCTGGTGCGTTGTATAGCACATACAGCGGATTAGCCACACAATGCGACTGTATATAATTAGAGCAGCGTCGATTGGCTCGAGTGGTCTGGTTTTGAACTGCAACGAGTATATTCGAAAATTACACAAAGTCTCCATCTATGACGACACAGTTTTCAACGAACGTGTACTTATTAAGCATCTTGAATTCATATTGATAAACAAAATTGATGCTTAGGATTGTCTAATAACTCATTCTGTGGACTAAATATACGAAATTTCTAATGTATGTGTAATATCTTCTTTTATATAATAGGTCGTTAAATACTTTAAATCTCAATATTTTAATCACTTCCATAACCAATATGTTCAGGATTGACAAATACTTCATTGTATAAACTAAATGTATGACATGTTATCGAATCTTGGAATTTCTGATGAAAATATGTATCCAGTACCATATTGGCCACATTTGAGTTCGTATTTCTAGTAAAGTGTAAGAAGGGTTCAGTCTCACCATCGGTGGATTAATGCGGGTTTTTTTACTATTCTTCAATTTTCATTTGCTTTTGGTGAGAATACACTCATTCGATCTAGCTCTTCCAGGTTTCAATTTTGGAAAGTGTTGGCATAATTAAAATAGCAATTATTTCTTGTGCTGGAAATTTTCCATCGATATCAAGAGGTTAACATTTGTGTTGGCTAGCATTTTTGGTGTATTTTTATGATCCAAAGGCATTTACAAACAAATCGAAAAGTGAAATTTTTTTTTGATGTTTTGTGTTTATGGCGTAATGTTTGTAAGATGGAACACTGTTAGGCTTGTAAGATGGAACACATATTTTTTTCGTTTTAAAACATATGAATGATATTTTTGATATTTGGAAATGCCATGGAATCAACAACAAATTGAAATTGGGAAACTAGGAGAATTTAAAATTTAACACTTCATCTGATCACTTTTAAAAAAATAAAAAATTAAACCTTGAAACACTTTTTTCAAATTTTCGCTAGTAAACGCGAGCAAATTTCTTTTAATTCTACTATGAGCTTATCTTTTGACAGATAGGCCTATTTCGTCTGCTACTTACAGACTTCTTCAACAAGTCGAGCACTCGACACTGAAGTTTCCCAATCACAATCGTTCTACTAATACGCTCAAAAAAGTTTTTTTTTAAATAGTGTTTAAAAAAAGTGAAAGTGAACAAATTGAAATATAACAATACATTTTATGAAATTGCAATTTGCGAAGAATTTCGAAAATAGGCCCTAATTTTTTTTATGGCTATAAATAATCAGTTTCGTGGGCAAAGTTGGAGCTTTTTAGTTACTTTTTCGGAAGATCCTCAAAAAAATAAAAATTATGCATGTTACGAGCAAAAAACGAATCGTGTTCCATCTCACAAGCCAGTTTTTGAAATTCGAAAATAGGCCATAACTTTTTTTTGATGACTAAAAATAATCAGTTCCTTGAGCAAAGTTGAACCCTTTACTTCTCCTTTCGAAAGATGTCTTTGGATTCGCAAAAAAATAAAAATTATACATGTTACGAGCAAAAAACGGATCGTGTTCCGGTGTTCCATCTTACAAGCCTTTCCTATATTATACATTTTTCAGGGGTTAACAAATCGCAAAACAATTCAGGCTAGATTTTCAGATAGATGTGCAAAAAAACAAGTCTGAACGACTTGTTTTGCAAAATAAGCTTACGTTACAAAAATAATACATGAAATTGTGAAAAAAATAACCATTTTCGATATACTATGCATTATTTTTTCATAAGTTAGCTAATAAATAGTTAGCTGGTGTGTTTGCCATTAAGAAAATGAAGAAAACAGAACATTACAACATAAGCATGAGGTGAAAAAGACGAGAAAATAAATTCAATCAAACACACTTTTTGTCGACTTGAGTATGTTGCGGTTTTCTGAGAGATCGTAGCATGCTGTGCCTTATAAATGACATTTTCTTTGTTTGCTCCGTCAGTTTTGCAATACCCAACATTTTATATACATGCAGATTATTTATTGTTCGATTTGGACTCTTTCTGACATTCTACACTCACACAGTCGAAGCATTCCGCGTAGCTAATGCCCAATGAATCTGCACAGGTGGAGAAGAGGTGGTTTAGTTGTATTAGTGTAATGCAAAATACTGTCATTGTGATCTTGCGATGGAGCACAGCCTGTTACCATGCGTGTCGTAGATCTTCAGCAACAACAATTCACAAGAGCAGCAAATCACATGGCAGAATGTTTATCTTCGGTATTTGGTGTAGTTTCTAAAAGGTTGTGGCTAAAAAAAGCCTTCTTGTGCAGTAAAAGGACTTAGAGATCCACACTAATCTAATCTAATCTAATCTAATCTAATGTTACACTAACGCAATCGTAGTTTGTGATCGACCCTCGGTCCCTTTCATTTCATGTATCGTAAGTTTTGAACACATCTTGAATTGTCAAGTTTGACAAAGAGAAACGTGAGTGTTTTGTCTGTTTCCAACGTATATAAAGTACAAGGTATTATATTCGCTGCAATTTTTATGTAGTAGTATGAAAAAGCAAAAGCAAAAAATAATTGAATCCTAGAGAGTTTGAGCTGTTTAGTGAAATACCTGTAACTAGAAATGAGAAGAAAAATTAGTATTCTCCATTTAATTCTAACTACCTTTGCTTATCTTGACAGATACGCGTACATCGTCTACAATGTGTAAACTTCTTCAGTGTCGTGTACTAACAACTCGACTGAAGAGATACTGTATTAGTATGTAGAGTATTAGTACACGACACTGAAGAAGTCTGCACATTGTAGACGAAATACGCGTATCTGTCAAGATAAGCGAAGGTAGTTAGTAAGTTTTCTTCTCATTTCTAGTTAAAAAATAGTTACGAAATGTCTTCAGAAATGCATGAAATTTTAGCAGTTTCAATTCAAAAGTCAGCCATTTTTGCATGTTATTATTAAGTAACTCTTGTACGTAATGTACAAGAGTTACTTAATAATAACATGCAAAAATTCAAGCAAATCAACTGCGTTTGGCTGACTTTTGAATTGAAACTGCTAAAATTTCATGCATTTCTGAAGACATTTCATAACTATTTTTTTTTTAAGTATACAGATTTATTGGAATAATACATTATCACTGAATATTTTTGAGTCAATTAGCGCTGCTGTTTGAGGTGTCCATAAAAGCGATAATTATTGTTCCCCAATTTCGATTATCATACTTATACAGGCATTTTTTCTGATTTCTTTTACGAAAAAGTTTATTTTCTTAATAGAGTTAGAGCAAACAAATTTTATTATCTTCATAAAATCTGCATGTGTACGCAAAAAATTCAGAATTTAATTTGTATGATTATGAAAATCGATAGAACATATTGTTCAATTTCAAATTAAGCCTGGCCAGAAGCACTGTTTCAGGAAGATCCAGAACGATTTAAACTTGAAAATTAGATAAAATTTATACAACTAGAAGGAACTTCGCAATTTCTCATAATATACATGGATGTTTGATTGCCATCCGGTTTCACTCACATTTAAGTAACTCTAACTTAAAAAGATGAAAACCGAACTACACTAATTTGAGTTTCATTGGTACAACTTAATTTTTGGTGACCTTATTTTTTTTTATTAAGGTATGAGAGCGAGTGACGAGCTCATTGTTTTTCAAGCATAACTTGAAAAAAGGCTTATGAATTATAAAACATGAAAAAAAAATCAAAATTTCGCATTATTCACAGAATGCTTTTTTTCTGGCTGATAGCCAGTATGCAGCTGGCAAGTAAAAACCAGAAGTAATGTTTGCCATTTTTACCGAAAGTAATTTTGACAACTGCTCCAGTATGGGAGAAATGTCAATCTTCCTTGCGAAATAATCGAACGGAATATTATTCCATGAGAAAAAGAGATAGCCCCTTTTAGATTACATGAGCAGTCATTACTGACGTTATGGAACCGTCTTCAGTTTCCCTACTTCACTTATTTTCGAAATTCAGGTTCATCATAATGCATCAAACTATGTAGAACACTAATGCAAGCTAGTATTGACCATTAGAACATCTTATCACTGCCGGTGAAAAACAATTCAACTGTGATAACATCGTCCTCCCATAACACAAACGACCAATACAGACAAGATTAGCACGGCGTTTCGGCCGTGAACCCATGTTTTATCAAGTAAAGGGTGTTCCAATCAAAATTTGGTCAAACAATAATGTGTGTGAGTCGATCAAAGTCTTTATTAATAATTCAAATTCTCTTTCTTTCCGAGTTCCGTTAAAACAGAATACAGGAGAAATATTCAACTAAGCTTCCTTTTACCGAATGCGAATTGCCAGGTCTTTCGTTTAACATCTGCCATAAAAAATTTTACAGTCTCCTTGTCTACTTTATTCGCCGCATAAACCTTAAACTTTTTCTCTCAACAGCTTTTTGAGTCTTCTTAAGGTTCCGCTTGACGATGGCCCAATATTGTTCGATTGGGCGGAGCTCTTGCGTGTTGGGAGGGTTCTTGTCCTTAGAACGTAACAATTGTGTCACTTCAGGAAAGGGAACGTTCATTAATTATGTTACGCAGTAAGGGGGGAGGGGGGGGGGGGTTTGGGAAAACGTGACGACCCATACAAAAAAATTTGAAGGTCCATACAAAAACGTGACAAAGGGAAGGGGGGCTATAAAAAGTCATTTTTTATTAAATTGGTTGTATATCAAAACTTATCTTACTTAGCTAGATTCTTCTTCCTAGATTCAAAAGCTAAGAAAAATTCCTTCATAGCAGTTTCATTTAAGCTTTGAGTAATTATCACTTAGTGTCGTTTTAGGGGTTAAACTGTTTTAACACTCCTTTTACAATTTTTTTTTTTTTGCATAAAACATTTAATTAGTAATTGATTACACAAAAACAAAAAAAAGTGTTCTACAACTTGTTCTCTGACGCAAACTTCCTTACTTGCTTATTTTTTTTTGCAATTCTGTATGAATGTAACTATTGGTAGATAATAAAATTACGAATTCAACCCCGCTGCTAGATGGGCCGTCCAAGATGAAGAATGTCATATCTTGAATACGCAAAAAATGGTGAAATGGACGAATCTGGATTTGTAAACAAACATTTTGATCAATTATTTCTCACGAATAAAAGCTGGATTTTAAACTAAGACCATAGTTGGATGAAAAAAGGTTTCCTCTAGCTAATTTTGGTCATGGTTTTTTTATATTGTACCATCAGCAGCGCAGTAATCAAGTATGCTGTGCGTCCGGCAGCAGGTTTTCCAACTAATAGCATCACACCTTTGCAAACGGAGGCCAATCCGTTCGATTCTGATAATCCATAAACTCATGAACCTCTAGGTAAACAGCCAGTGTGCAACAGGATAAAAGTGGAACGAATATCCCAAGGTGGCAACCAGTCAGCCAATCACATCAGCCATCCTCCCGCCCTCCGGAACGGAACGGTTGTGCTATGTGTGGTAGGTGTTGATTTATAGCTTATTGATTTCCGATTCCTGCCATGGTCGACGGTGGAGGAGTTTCATCCCTCAGATCGAACGGTGCAAGTGCGCAAGTGCAGATCGATTTTTTACGATGGTAAATTAATGATCCATTCAACGCTATTTATTGGCATTTGGCGTTGAGGTCTGCGAGTGACTCTAATTAATCGTCAACAGGTTCGACCAGCATTTGTCCGGGGAGAAAGGCATGTTGCTCGGATGACGTGTTTTTATCTTAGAATCACCTGAGTCTTCACCAGGAGGGAGTAGGGTTCTGAGGAAAAGGTCGCCTGCTTAATCGATAATCAAATGTGCACAAGTCTTCGGGTTCCTCCCCGGAGACCGAATCCATCCGGCAACTCTATAAAAGGTCGTAAAAAGTTATTCCGTACTGACAACCAATTGATATATTCACTGCCGAGAAAGGTCACACAAGAAATCACATATCGAGGCCTACAGCAGTCAGCAAGCAATCGATTATGCTGAAGAAAAACTAGTCACCGATGGCATACTCATAAAAATAAGTCGAATTCCAGCTGTCATGAGTTCCCCGGTTTTATGACCTCCTCCCGTTTTTTTTTTGTTTCTTCGAACGTCGCGGCGCTGCTGTTGTTGGTACCTATGTTTACGCAATTTGCCATTCAACAGGACAGGTTCAATGTCTCTATGTAGTTAGCTATAGCAATGTAGGTGCTGTCGCTGTCAAAGTGCGGACACCGGGTCACGCAACCGTATTAGTCGGTTGTTGTTTTTCATATGGGCTAAAGTAATGGGGAAATATTTTCGGTTCGTGCGCATTCCTATCGCTTGTTGGTTGGATGGTTATCGTGCGATTGCCGGCTGCATTATGGCACGGTACAATTTCAACGAACCAGTTGATAGTGCAATTTGCTTCGTTTATCGTTCGAAAAAAGGATAGGAAATTAGTGCTTCATTTTCCTGCGCTCACTGGCAAAACAAATCAATCAATAATGGTAAGCAACGTTGTTATAGTTCCACATACTTTTCGATAATGCAATCCACTGATTGGCACTTAACTGATTGGATGCCTCATTCGCAGTCCAAACAACGATTCACCGCAAATTAACCACATGTGCTTATACCCAAAACAACCTTTTCAAAATCTCTGCCCAAACTCACCCATGAAGGGAACGAAAAACATACACTCACACACACACAGATTAAGTGCTCAATTATCGATAATCCCAAAAACATATTGGTGTTAATTTTCTGGTTCCTTCTCACCATCAGCAGGCATCATCTAAAGCAATGTGAAGAGGGTGTTAAACATTCAATAAAAATAAAACACTTCCTTCCTAACTCCCTGCTCCCAGCATCCCGTTGCCATATCGACTGGATGCTGTAGAGGCAACGAACGCATCCTTGGGGTTGAACCCCTCTTCATTCTCATTCTGTAGCAGAAAATTGACTCCCCGTCCGAACGCTGGCAGATCATCACCGGAACGACTCCGAAGGGATGAAGGAAAATTGAAAATCATTGCCGTTTTGGCTAGGGAAAAGCCAAGAACCATCATGCAGGGAAAAGTGAGGGTGGATTTTCTGGCACGCGCACAATGTACACTTCATCCGGTTGTACAGAGATATGGTTTGGCGTGGTGTCGGTTCCGGAAAGATAAACTGACTCAACAACAGAAGGGGGACAAGTGTTTTTGTTTTTCATTCTAAGAGATTTATCTCGATTTCCACCCTCAACAGCTTGAACGAGAAACAGTTCATGAATTTTATATTAGAGCTTAGATCGCCGTTTAAGTGGAGTTAATTTAATCAGCTGTCAGGTGCATTGTTCTCGAACAATAAATCGATATTTTCTACTAGTTTCAGTAGTGCAAATATTTTCTTGCTACTTTTTTTGAAACAAACAGTAAATAAAAACATCTGTAGAACTATTACTATACGAGATTTTGTATGCAAAATGTGTAAATTTTTTCTCTTGGTGGTCTTATTTGTAGTTACTATGACATTTACTCGAAATGTTGTTGTTTCATTCAACATGCACCAAACCAAAATGTCATACAAATTTTTGCTTACGTTTCGTGACTCCTTCCTGACTTCCTTAACTCAAAACTAGTAAAGAACAGTAATCTATAACTAAAAGCTGACTAAAAGTAAATTGGTACGCCCCTCGTCATTAATCCATACTGGTGGGCGCCAGTATCACAATGCTTCACGGTATTCTTCTCCGAGGTCTCTACGTTAGAGATGACGAGAAAAAACTTGAGTGATCTCAGACGTTGCAAATCAAAACAAACCCAAAAAGGAGAGAGTTCCTCTCCCATGTGCGCATCAAAACCGAGTGCATACAAACTACCACTAGAAACTATCACAAAGCTATCAGTGGAACATGAGCGCGATCCAACACGTTACTTTTGCCTGTTGAGGTGGCGGATTCGTCCGTGCCTCGACCTACCCCGCAGTGGGATGTTTGGCAAAGGTAACGTCCTTGGTTTGAGTACTACTTTACCCATGCTCTTTCGCTATTCTATTTCCAACCTACCGCACAATGACGGAACTTTCAACACTTTCTCTTCATATCTTTCATTCTAGCAAACATTACTGTACACTCTTGGTATCTCATGGTGATGAGCGAATATCTCCTTCTACATCATTATCGTTACTCCACGCAAAGGGAATACAAAACATAACAATTAAAGTACGCCTATAGTGTTGGGAATCGAAAATCTTTGACAGTGGTTTGCTTAAACTTCTGTAGAGAACAACTGGCGCAAGTTTGATCAAAGTAGTCGGTCGCGTTCAGAATTAACGTCAAATGGAACTCAAAAGTAGGGAAAATCTTGTCCAGAAACACCAGGAAAATCAGGATTGGTCCGATTCCAAGTTAGGAAAAGTGCTGAAGAATAATTTGTCGAGTGCTCAAAACCTACAAGGAAACCCTGAGTGAGGAGAGGAATCAGCGAAAATTCTGGAACCAGAGATCGTCAGCTGCGCAGCAAGTTGTTGAGGTGCGTTAAAGCCAACCACGGACTTACGATCCAAGATGTGGTTAGAAGATGCAACGCCAACTTTCAAACGGTATTGAACATCCTTGCAAAGGAAGGATACAAGTCGTACAAAGTCAGTAAACATCCGAACCGGCACATTAAGCGACAATTCCATGACCAAAAGCTGTGCTTTACTTTGATCGATGACGAAACATACGTCAAACTCGATTTTAAGCAGCTTCCCGGTCAAAAGTTTTATATCGTGACTGGACGCGGGACGACTGGACATTTGCCGACAAACTCGCAAAGAAGGGCATGATTTTGGCAGAGGTTCTGGAGAGGTATGCTGCCAACAAGATCGATTCTGTCCCAAGCTAATGAATCCTCCGAATTTCCCGGAATTTTGACCAATCGAAAAATACTGAGTAATTTCAAAGCAGCGACTTCAACGAAGCGGTGTAACATTTAAAGACGTTCACAGGCCCGGAGCCATTCTGTGGAGTTGCAAACTGTTCTCTAAAGATGGAGTTTAAGCAGTGGGAAATGTCTATGGTACAAGCAAACTGGAATACCACAGATACATCACGAAAACAAAAAGATTCATAGTACCGAGTGAGAAAAACACTCTAAACCTACTTAAATTAAATTCACAAAAATAATCTGAGGGTGATAACCGGTCTATTCACTGGCCACTGCCCTAGTAGATACCACTTGGAAAAAATGGGTAAACTTGAACACTCGCGATGCCGATTTTGCCAACAAGAAAGCGAAACTTCAGAACATTTGCTCTGCGATTGAAGTATTTTTTTTAGGACTCGGCTTCGAATTTTACAACCCTATGAAATCTGGCAGTTAAGTCCCAGTAAGGTAATAGACTTTATTAGACATGTCGCACCTACCTGGGACAAAATGCAGGCTCAGACATTGCCCATTACATCACAATTGTGATGGGTAAACTGATCTGCTAAATCAAGTGGGTCATACCACAATATTCCTCTAATTGGCCGCAGTGGTTTTCACGGCTCAACAAAAAAAAAACACATTTAAAGACATCCAGCAAATGCAGGAAATATGGAAGATATGTGCTGATTCCATGTCCGTTTCCACTGTGTGGGCGCTGATGAGTTCCATCAAGAGGAAGGTTCGAGATTTTGTTTGAACTGGAGAAATGTAACCATCTAATGCTGTAATTTTGAAGTATTAATAAATGTACTGTAAAGCAACCATTAATGGACTATGTTGTCGTTGGCAAAATTGAAAGCCTGGTCAAGAAAGGGTTGCCGTTCCCGAAAGCAAATAACAGCTGTGAACGAGTAACGAACTGCGAACACACCCCGGTGAGTGACACCACGCAGATCGATCAGCTGTCACAGCTGTTATTGTTCTTACCGCACATAGGAAAGAAATGGTGCAGTTTTTAAATTATATAGAATTTTTGTCTAGCCTGCAAAGTGGTATTTAATAAGTTCGTAAATTAATTAGATTAGTTCATTTTGAGTTATTTGTGCGCTTATTAGTAGATTGCCGTTGTAGAATACGTAGAACATTTGTCGTCAAGTGAATGTCGTAATAGTTTGTTGTTATAGCTACCGACCGACCGATAGATCAAGTATTGCCAGTCCGCGCCAGTACGAAAATAGCTTGTTTGTTATTAAATTCTTTGATCAAATTGTAGTTCGAGTATCGGCGAACCGTAATGTGGAATTGTTTGTCTTAGGTTCGATACAGAAGACTGCGAACAACAGACTTTTTTAACTTATTGAGTCTCAATTTACAAGTCTGTTTGTGCGTTCCAATTTTCTTTTAGTCAGCCTTTATGTAGAACCAATCGAATAATACGTTTGTGCTTCATTTCCCCACAGTTTGAAAGAAACATTAAATTTTCTACGATAATTAAAAAATAATTGGACCTTCCCTGTAAATTTTATGTCAGGTCTGTTGCATGAACGATTGCAAACAATGTTTTGTGTTGCATGAAAAAATCCAAACAACTTAGTTATTTACGCTTGTTATGGCTTGCAATTAAACGAGGGGAAATTTAAAGCGTCTGATAAAAATCTTTTTTTTTTACAGTGTACGTGACTCACGCCGTCTTCTTGTGGCTTTCAAGCAACAATTTTAACGGAAGTCTATGTACTTTTTTAACTTTCCTATTGCATTAGTAAAAAGTTACATAAAGTATATTAGAGTCAAAAATAAACAATGACTTTGGCTAGCTCTCCAAAATCCAATAATGATTCGATTATTGATCTTTTTCCACAATTTAAAAGGTATGAGTGCTAATAACAGAATCTCCACCATTTTTTCCATTTGAAGTACGTGGACACATGGAACTGATTCCGGTAGTAAACTTATGAGGACACATTTCAGATTTGAATTTACTGATGAACGGCATCGCTCAAAATTTTAGAAGTTGCATCCAGAACAACAAGAACTTCATTCTATACACAGATATAAAAAACACATTGAATGTTCTACATTATCTAATGCACATGCAGGGAATGGTAGGTTAGGCAGAAAATAATGGGATATTTCATGTAAATTAAATCCAGATAACGCCTGAATCTAGCCTGTTGTATGAAATATTACAGACATTGTTATATGGCGCATGAAAGATTGCAAACAAATTTATTGTTTACGCCTCCTTTGGCTTGGAATTAAACGAGCGATAAATTTACGCACCTGTAAAATTCATTTTTTTTTTGTGTATAACTTTGGGTATCATTATGACTTAAAACGGATACATTCAGAATCTCATAAACTAGTACCGTTCGAAGACTCAAATAACATGACATTTCGCCTAAAACAACATATCATGGAACGACAAGGGGATTAAGCCCCTTCCGGATAATCTAGAAACGGTTCCGGAAGGGCCCTAACCGTACATTTCCAGAACTTAATGTACTAGTGCCGTCCGATGGCTTAAATCCATGATTATTCGGTGAACGTTTGTCGACAGCCAGGAAAGCTGGATCTGGGGGGAATCGAAAGCCCGGAGAAATCGAAGGCCACAGCGACGACAAAAAGAGTTGCCTTTCGAGCGGAACCCTAATCTCTCCGTTGGGCCATCGTCAAGTGGAACCTTAAGAATACTCAAAAAGCTGTTGTTAGCGAGAAACAGTTCAAAGCAAACTGACTTTCTGCGGCGAATAAAGTGGACAAGGAGACTGTACAAAATCTTATGGTGTTAAACGAAAGACCTGGCAATTCGCATTCGGTAAAAAGGAAGCTTAGCTGAATTTTTTCCTATATTCTGTATTAACTGAACTTGAAAAAGAAAAAGAATTTGACTTATTGATAAAAACTTTGATCGACTCACACACAATATTGTTTCACCTAATTTTGATCGGATCACCCTTTAGGAGTCAGGATCAAGTATGCACATAAAATCTGTTTTTAACTCATGAGACATGAATTTGTTTTGTAAGCTTTTGGTCATTCTCACAATCCTTACAACTTAGAACTAAGGATGTTCAGCCATAGCAGTAGCGTTCTTCGATAAGTAGAATTATGGTTTGGTTTCCCCAGACAACCAGAAGTTCGCTGCATCAAACAAATGCTTACAAACTTCTGAAGTACGCTCTGAACTTCACAAATGTTCGTTTAAGCAACTGAAGGGAATTCTATTCAGTCTAAAATGAAAGTGAAATAACCTCATCGAAGCAAAAAAAAAACAAATAAATCCTTACGTTCGTATTAGCTGCTGCAATGTAGTTGATTACATTTTGATCAAATTTACATTTTGATCAAATTTATATTTGAAATAAGTTCTCCCTTTCTCTACCATTAGCTGTGCTTGAATACTGGTCCTCCTTGTTGGAAATGAATTACATACTACCATGTTGACGGAACACCATTTGATTGTGCGCAGAATCCTGAAATCATACACAAGTGTAAAAAAAAGACTTATGAAGAATTCGTCTGAAGCTTGAAGTTTGAACTTTATCTCTTAGTAAGTTTACATGTACATTAATCTGAATTACATTCAAGCATTACAGTACATAATCTGAACTTGAAAGTTCACAAAAAGTACATTTATTACTCTATTTTAACTATTAAGTTCACGGAAAGTAGATTTATTACTCTATCGGAACTTCTGATGAAGACTTAGTGATGCTGTCAATAATTTGACCGATTCAATACGGATTTTTTCTACATCGTATTTCAACATGCAATGGTCTGCAGTATTGCTAGAATTCTTACGGTACACCAAACTATCCTTGAGAACAGATCTTGATAATCTACATGATCAAAAAGGATATTAACGATTGCTCCACCTTTCAAATGAGTTGAAATAGCCGCACGGGGCATCATAACACTATAAAAAACATGTTAAAGTATTTATAGAGTACCTAAGGTATTCCAAACTATTGTTGAGTTCGAATCTTGATGTGTTTTACGATGTCTCCACTTCACCATTTTAACATAATCCAACAAAACCGATTTTTAATTTTACAAGGATAGAGTTATTACATACACAGATAAAAAGAAACATTGAATTTTTTGCGCAATCTAATGCACATAAAGGGAATGCAGAAAATAATGGGATATTTCATGTAAATTCAAGCCAGATAACGCCTGAATCAAGCCTATTGTATGAAAAATTTCAAACATTGTTGTATGGCGCATGAAAAATTGCAAACAATTTCGTTGTTTACGCCTCCTTTGGCTTGGATCTAAACGAAGTGATATTTTACACGCTTGTTAAATTTTTTTTTTCTGTGTAATAAACAGTTGATTAAGATGTAAATCCTACCTTCTGTAAAATTCACTGACTTTCTATTGTACACTCACCATCAGGTCATCACGGTTAGGCAGCTTTTTCACTTTGTATGCCTTTAGTCCTTGCCTCTGCTTCACTATTAGTACGTATGATTTTGACTTCCCAACTTTGCGAACCACATTTCGCACAGAAAGATTGGGATTTTTTCTCAATAATGGTTACCACCTTCTTTTCCGTTTGTCGGGAGCTTACTTTTCGATTTGTTCCACATCCAACCTCCCGATCCACAGTCAAGCGGTGGTCAAATGATTTGCAAACACAAAACACGGTACTCTTCGGTTGTTTCAGCTTCTTGGCAAGATCACGCATCGAATAATTCGGACTTTGATGCCGTTCATACAAAATGCGTTTGCTCATTTCCACTTGATTTGACGCCATTTTACTGAAAGTTACAAGAATGTAACTATGTTGCACCATGAAATAAAGTGGAGAGATTCAGCTGTCATGTAAATGAAACGTTTCAGTTATTCAGTAATTCAGTAATATCAATCATTCAAAATCACTGATAGTTCAGTGTCTGAAATTTAACGTGGACAGGCTTTATGACAGTATTCTTAGAATATCTACGGTTCTCGAAACTAATCATGAGTTCAGATCATAATATTCTGCAATATTATTACAGATATTTACAATATCTCGATATACATGCCGTATTTCATTGTTGCGAGAATATCTACGTTAAAAAACCGACAAAAAAAACTTGCAATTGTTTTATTCATGAACTTGGAATAATATTAATAAGCTATCAACAAATCATATGACAACTTTAATCAAAACATAGAAATCTCTCTTCCTGAGATGAAAAAAATAAAGTTTGAGTGTTCAAAACTGACGGAAAATGTTACATAGACAAAAAATTCACATATTTGATTAGGAAATAGCAAATAGCGAGTTGATCCTCTAAAATATTAAGATGCAAACTCTGAAGTATCGATAATATTGTAGTAAACATCGCCTTATTTATCATGCAAAACACCATGGGACATGAAGTATTTGCAACTCATAAGTATGACAGAGTTCTCCTATATCGCTCTGTTGATCATGCAAAACATCATCATCTAAGCTCAAGAATAGTTTGGAGTACCGTAGATATTGTGAGAATACTGTAATATGACTGTAATGGTGCAATGATGTCCCATGGAACTTGATCAACTCATAAATTCAATGGAGTTCTCGTAAATCACCCTGTTTATCATGCTAAACACCAAGACCTGAACTCAAGAATACCCAAGCAACCAAAAGATAAAAGGATGTATTTTGGCTAAGCCAGAAAATCGATAGATTATGATGAGAATTCTATTCAGCTTACTTTTGGGACTAACCGAACTTTCTAGATCGCATTCAATGTTTAAGCTTCTAGCAGCATTCTTATCAACTTCTAAAGAAAACTTTGATGTTAACGGTTCAAGAGGTTGTAGAGTATACTATTCAGCTCGAAAAGTACCTTAAACGAACTCAATAAAACCGAAAAAAGTAGAGGACATTTATGTTCGCCATTTTTGTTCTACATTATTAAATGATGATTAAGTTCAGTTTGATGATTTTTTCCTAAGTAAATGATTTTTTTCGTAAATACTTACTACCAAGTCTCCTTCTCCTCTTTAAAGCCGTGATACCTACCACTGTGATTTTACTCAAACCGTTGATTTCATGCATTTGTACGTTTTTGTTCCCTATAATCTTATCTGAACCTAAAAGTATCTAATTATCTCATCTAGAACTCAGTCTGAACTACAAATTATTTAAATTTACGTATCCCATTGAGCTAAAAATTTTTTTACGGTGGTAATAACATAAACCGTTCTTTTTTATTGTCTTTAAAAATCTTTTCCTCTTCTCTTGTATCTCGTCAAACTTGGATCACAACACCAGATCACTCCTCAAATGTGAACAATCTTTTTGACATGTTTTAAAGTGTTACTCAGTACTTAGAAGTTCAACATAGATGTATTGTAAACTATTGCGCTGATTAAAAGTACGATTGGCACTTTAATTGAACTTCGTGTTAGAGATTTATTGAAGTCCAAAGAAAATTCTCAACTAGCAACAAATGAACTTGAAATGAACTTGAATAGGAACAAGAAACTTTTCTAGAACTTTCAGGTTGCTTCAAATGTTGATGATACTTTAAAGAAAACTAAGTTCTTCCTGTACGTGAAATGGCTTGTTATTCAGCAAAAAAGTTTCATGGAACTATTTTTCAACTAAATATGAACTTCTGAGTTCTCATCTCAAATTCGATCTTTTGGTTGCTTGGGTTGTTTGGAGTACCTTAGATATTCTGAGTATACTGAAATATGTCAACAACGGTGTTGTTCCGTCCGTGAAACTGTAACACTTTTTCAGGAGAAGACCAAAGCTAGAGGAAAAGGATCTTCGCTGGGTGCTTCGCCTTTGGTGGCACTCCGCCAATGGAGTGGAAACAGGGGCTAGATTAATTCGAACTACCCTTTGGATACTCGGTTTTCTTGAAGCCGTGTCACTCTATGACTACTGAACTTAACACTTAAGACATGGGACTGTTCCGGTGAATGAATTTGGCAAAATTTTAATATTGAGCACTATTTAGTTAGAACTTTTACTAATTTCGTCCTGCTCTTATGGACTGTAAACCGACGCTTGGTTGTCTTCACAAGTCAGGTTTTTATTGCGTGCTTTGCTTGTACATGAGGCGTAAGGTTGTTCACGACAAAATCTGGACAGATCAAATTTGCTGTTAGTTCAAGTCCAGATGCATTTTTTTTCATTTAATTGTGCATTATTAGTCATCTTAAAACTAATTACACTTACTTAATTAGGCTGCATGAAGAAACTACGAACTGTACAGTTTACTCCAGCCATTAGGGCCTGTACAGACTTCTCTGCAACCGATTTAGCTGCTTTTGTCCAAGATTTTCGAAATTTTTCTATACTTGTAGCTTGTTGTTTATATCGAGAGGACTCTTTTCGCGAGAGCCCAATACCGCTCGATAATTCGCAACTCCGGGCAGTTAGGTACATTCGCCTCTTTCGGTACGCTTTATACCATTCGAAAACATCTTTGGCGTAGTGACAAGATGCCAAATCTGGCCAGAATAACGAGGGAGCGTCATGGCTGCGTAGGAATGGTAAAAAATTGCTTCATTAGGCATTCTTCACCGTATATTTCCTTGTTTAACGTTCCGAGTGATTAAACTTGGACTTTTTCATCGTCCTGAAATAGTCCTCTACGCCGTTCCGTTACATGGCAGTATAATAAGACATTCCGGGAAGCTGCTTAAGGTCCACCAGCAAATCTTCCATTATCACGCAGGAAAACTTCGTCAAATATTCGTGATACAACTTGCGAGCCCGGGATCACATTCTAGTTATCATTACGGTTCGGTACAGTTTTCACCTCGAACGACTTCTTACCTTGTCGATGCTGGGAAGTTTGCACGAAAGTTGGGGACATTTTTATTTTTCTAGCCACAGTACGTACAGAAAGATCCGGTCTCTTCTGCAATAATTGCTCCACCTTTGTGGCCTTCTGATGGTTCTTGAGATCCGTTTTTGTTCCGTTCCCAGCCTTCCTGGTTGTTGTCAAACGTGTATTGAAAGATTCAATAACGGAATAAACAGTGCTGGCAGGAAAACCAAGCTTTTTTGGAAGTGTTCTTAATGACAGATCCGGATTTTCGTTGCGACCGCACACAATTGCTTTTCACACGCCATCTTCGATCACCAAACATTGATTTTAAATAATGAACAGACATACGTTCAACAGTCTGCGAAATATTTCACGCGCTGGTAAAGTATTTCCAGAGATATTCGAATTTGGGACTGTCCAGATTTGGTCGCGAACAACCCTTATATAGGAGTATAAAAAAGGTTGGAACTAAATGGCCTTATTGTGTAGGTATAAACAAGGTAGCAAGGCAAAGCCACAAACACATGTACAAGACTAGCATGACTCCTTCCGGTACGGAACATATGTTAAGACTTTCCTTGTAGCTTCTACAGCTAAGAAGGTCGGTGAACTCTCCAAACCTCCTTATCGATCATGTACAATATCAAGATCGGAACTCACAGACAGTTTTGATGACCTAGGTTATCATTATGTCCGTTACCATACCTGGTCAATATTTATACTATTTAAAAGAGTTATTATTGAATAAGTTTGCACAACAAAGTTTCGTTGTAACTTTAATAGCCGAATTTTGACAGGAAATTTAAATCCGCATTGAATCGGTTCCCTTGCCTAATTAATCCCCAGGAAAAAAGATGCTCAAATTTTCTTCTAACGTTTTTCTAGGTTATTGGCAAATATTTCATAAACTTTCTTTGCTTCATATACAGATCATTGCACAATGGCGTCATCAATGCAGTTTTGACAGTTCAGGGAGCTTGTTTACGTTATTTACGATAGGATATTTTCGGTAAGATCGGTATGAGATTTTGTGCTCTAAATTTATTACTATTGAAGTAGTAATCCATCATTTCCTGGATCTAATCGTACAGAATCATGAAAAAGCCAATGAAATATTTGGTTTTAACGATTCAAATTCTAACACCTTGTAAACAAGCTCCCTTAATTGTCAAAAAAGTGAGGTTAATACATTCCGTGCAATGATCTATATTAGATAGCTACGCAGTTAAAAATTAATATTCAATTTTCTCCATTATCTAATGCACATAGAGGGATGGTAAAATTGGCAGAAAATAATGGATTTTTTCATGTAAATTTAACAGAGAAAACGCCCTAATCTAGCCTGTTGTATGGAAAATTGCAAACAATGTTGTGAGGTGCATGAGAGATTGCAAACAATTTTGATGTTTACGCCTTTTTTGCTGCGAGGGGAAATTTTAAGTCCCTTTGAAAATTCATTTTTTTCCTGTGAAAATTTGAATGATCCCATAGACACAAAATTGCACCAAACACGACAAATTTGAAAATCCCGACTCGACATACCATTTAATGCTACACCACCGTCTCTCTTTCACTCTCCCGTCATGGATCTCAAGTGTTATGTTCAAATTAAAATTGCACAAATTGTTCGCATGCTGAAATGTCTTCTAGCTCCGATCTCCAAAAACGGGTATAAATAAATGCTCAATTAACAAACTCTCAACTCGGAATACCTCCGGGCTGAAGCGGGGGGTGCTTTTGGTATGAGAAGAGTGCACTTGTTCCCAATTTGTTGTCCCAGTACCCGTACGGTTGACACATTACAAGCACGAAAACAATTGAATGATTTAAAAGTGCGTGTTAAATTTAGAATGACCCTCCCTGGTGCGACGACTGCCAACCTAACAATGAACCATTCCCCGGTATTCATTCAACATTGTCACACAAATTTCGGAATGACAAAATGAATGACTATCCAACTCCAACTGGATCCTTGGCTGCCGAAACTAAAACATTGCCATTGTGCAAAGTGGCCAACGGTGAGGCCAAAGTGGTGGGGGGGCAACACTAGGAAACAGAAACAGCGACATGAAGGATTTAATTAAATTTAACTTCATGACAGTTTGTTAAGATGTGACGTTGAAATGAAACGAACGAGTTTTCGGCTCTCCGATTCGCACTCCTGCCTCCTCTACAGGAATGAATGCAAACGTAACCAGTCAGTCAGAGAGTCAGACAACAACACACAGTGGAAAATATGCTTTTCCCACCCCTGCCTTCGAATTGCTCCCGTGACGAGGGGTGTGCAGTGTGCGAAATGCAAACTAGAACGTGATTAAATTTTCACTTTGAGGAATGTTTTAAGCTCTCTTGACGGACCGGAGAGTGTGATCCTGTCCAAAGGGAGGGGGAAGCCAGGGAATGAAAACATGACACTTATTTAGTTCAAAATTACATTCTCCTTCGAGAGGTGTACAGAATTGAGAAAATTTCGTCAGGCTGTCAGTCAGTGAGGTGTTGATCGTTCTACTAGCAGCGGAGATGATAATTAGTTTCCAAACAATGTCTAATTAAGATTTTCAGTGGCTCATTAAATCGGACACCGATTTCATGCGTGATATTCTAACCTCAATCAAGCCTGCTGCGATGGGAGTTGAAATAAATCAATAACAACTGCGAACGCGGTGGCGAAGATGGGACATTTATCCGGCTGGCAACGCAGTTGACAGCAAGTTGACACATCAATCAAGTTGATTCGTGTTCCGCACGCTGGCTCGTCACCAAGTGGGGGACCAAATCGACAACCCACTAAAGTCGGTAATTTTGCGGGGCTTTAAACCGGGGGGTCGTAAACTGCCGAAGGATACTCCGGCTTTGCACGCACACAAACGCGCGCGTGTGTGTGTGTCACTATTTGTTTATTTATGATGACAGTTGATTTCGGTTTCTGTACGGACGGCGATTGACTTGACTACCATCTAGTAGTCTGGCAAATGCCACAATCCGCAATGTTAATCAATCATCCGGGCTATTTACCCAGGACCAACAACTCATGCGTTTGTTTGTTTACCACGTGTAGGCGCACTCAAGGTGGCCAGTATTGTCAATAAAAGAAACTTCAAAATTTATGAACCACTGGAATTGTGCATTTTCGGCCGTGGCTTCCTTCGAAACTGGTTGTGGATCGTGATTGAGATCGTCCTACGCGGTTCCACGGCCGGCGGGGACGGAAGGTTCTTTCCGTTTCGGGTCGTTAGGTGAGGTGCGTGGGACGTGATAAATTCGGCTAATGGTCGTAAATAATAACAAATCGACCGAAATAAAGCCGTAACGCTGTCGAATGGAGAATTTATGATTGCGCGTGTTCGGCTGGGTAGGAATGATTGGAAGTCGGTTTTTGGGAGAATACAACAACAAATCTCTTAATTTAACAGTTTTATGGAAGTACACAGTTTACACTACCTTTTAAAATTGTTCCCAACTAAAGAATGAAATCAAATCACATCGAGCATGAAATGATAACCGTCACTTGACGACAACAACATCCAGACAATAGCTCCGTAAATCGTCAACCCTCCTTATTCCGTCTGAAGAAAAGCATCATCCCAACGCACTGCTCTTTCATCCCGGGTAATAAAGTAATAATAATTTTAAAATTAATCCAATAAAATGCAATTTCCACTCGCCCAAGTGGGTGTTACCGATTATATACGCATTTCGCCGGGTAATCTCCTCGAGAACACGTGTCACTCCGACTGCCGACAAGCCAACCAACCACCCACCGGAGAAAAGAAGGGGGCGATGACGGTGGTAAGACGAAAACAAACAACTCACCCAAGGATGTTGTTGCCAGTTGCCGGGAAGAAGGGTGAAACGAGCGTCTGCTGCTGGTCGGTCATAATCTAGTGTGCATTACAACCTAGCAACCAACGAACCAAACAACGAGATCCCCTTTTTGGCAGTGATAGCAACTGTAAACATCCGGATTTAATCGACTGTGAAGGGTTGTTCTCGCCTTCTATTGCCTTTATCGGCGAACGGCAGACGATAAGGGTGCAGAAGAGATTGCCCGTTGCGCCGAGGAGGGTTGAGATTTTTAATAAATCAACGTTCGATACGCCCATCATCAGCGGGAGCAGTTTCTCAATTTCACATTTTCCCGTGGAATTCCAATACATAGAATAGAATTTTCGTATGGAAGCCGGGCGGAAGAGTTTCGGCTCGAAATGTGATAACATTTCTATTTCGCTGAACGATTATCGATTTACGAAGCCGATTCTGAGCAGGGGTTTGGCTGGAGAACGTGATAAGAATTGAAGGATGTGCACGGCAATCAATCTTCCTTTAGAATGAAGGTCGAATGAATTGCAACCTAGGGTTGAAGGGAGAAGGAAAATTCCTATTCAGATTCGAAGCGCAATCTAAGGTATGCGAAAAGCAACCCGAGTAGGAGACAACAACACATGAATACCTAATTTTGATCTTGATAACTGGCTTTGGTATTAAAGAGCTCAGATTAAGAGGTAAAATACCATAGAATTGCAAGCGAAATATCTTTCGAATACCATAACTCGTTATTTTGGATACCTGGGAATACCTGAGAGGTACTATTTTGGTATTGCCTTACCTCAATTTGGTATTCATATAACATTGTGGGAACAATTTTATGGTATTATCCTCAGGTATTTTACCTCTCAATCTGAGCTCTTGAATACCAAGCCCAGTTGTCAAGTTATTGGTAAGCTCGGTAAAATCTCGCCAGTTATTCTAACTCATAGTGGAAATATATTCAAATTTATTGTCGAAACAGAGGAAATTTATCATAACAAGGGATTAACCGGTATTCGAATTGGTAAAGCTTGCTTCAGATAGAATTGGTACAAAAACAATTATCTGTATTTCAGTTATTTATTATTGAATTCAAGATCTTTTTTTATACAAATGTAGCGTTTTCTTCATACTTTAAAAAAAAATACGGATAAAATTATTCGTCACGGTTTCGAAAGAATTCTCGAATTTTTCCTGTAACACGGCTCATTAGGCGGCGCACACCTTCTTCGTCCATCGTTTTAGCTATCTTATTCCACCTGGTCTGCATCTGATTGATGTCTTTGACAACCTTTCCCTTTGCCTTGAGTCTCCTCTTCATGATTGCCCAGTATTTCTCAATAGGGCGGAACTGGGGGCAGTTGGGTGGGTTAAGGTTTTTCGGAACAACCTGGACCCCTTTCTCTGCATACCATTCTTGAACGACTTTGCTGTAATGACAGCTTGCCAAATCTGGCCAAAACATTACGGGATGGTCGTGGGATCGAATGAACGGCAAAATTCGTTTTTGGAGACACTCTTTTTGGTATAGTTCCAACGTCATTGTCTTATTTGTAACGAAAACTTTCGTTTTTTTGCCACAGCTGCAAATGCAAATCATGAATTTTCGTGCAAATTTGTCGGCAAAAACAAATTTAAATTTGACTGGAACATCCCTCCGAGCCGTTGCCAAGCAGAATTTTTGACCTGGGATTTGCCCGAAATCAGCCTTGACTTAGGTTTCCTCGTCCATCAGAAGACACCCGTCACTTGGTCAGCACCTGGTCGTATAGCTTCCGAGCACGGATTTTGGCCACACTATTCTGTTTTATGGTCCGATTTGGGTGTTTGCTAACTCGATACGACTTTATTCCTTCCCGGAGTCGAGTTTTATGGGCAGCACCGAATTTTCTGGCCAAATCACGGTCCGACAGATTGGGATTCCTCTTAATCGTCTTCAAAATCTTACCACGCAGTTTCCGGTCGACAGTTCCACTCCGACGATTGGCTTGAGGCTTCCGAATCGTCGTCAATGTTTCCTTATACCGTTTGATAACGCGCCATACGGTATTTCTGGGTAATTTCAGCTGTTTAGCTAACCTAGATGCAGACCACAATGGATTTTCCAAATAACTGTGCACAATTGTTTCCCTTCTTTCGGCTTCCATGTTGATTGTTTACAAAGTACAGTTGATTTGCGGAATGTCAAAAAAACATACGTAAAGCTAACAAAATTCTTGACACGTGGGCGCCAAGAACTTCCAAATCCGTCCACCAGGAGCGCCACAATATGAGCAAAAGTTTGTTCCAATTCTAAATGAAGCAAGCCTTAGCACCCTCTGCCCTACGGTTCAGAAAAGGGTATGGGCGCGTTCTGTCGAGTTGGTCGCGGCAGGTTTCATATGTGAATCAGCTGCCTAATTAACGTTCAAAAGTGCCTGATCCAAATGGACAGCTTGCAATGATCACTTAAAGATGCAATGGGGGAGCATTGCCCTGATGTTCCGAAATGTAGCACGTTGTAAATTGTTTCTTGTCTTCTACAACCAAACAAGATGGAATTGAGTAAACGAGTACTCATCAGGAATTATCTCTCATATGCATCCGTCGAACCATTCTGACCGGCCGTTGTGAGCATATCACCATGAAACACCGAGACAACACAGTAAAGCACGGTATAAACCCTAACCAATTTAACTTTCAGCCAAATTTTCTAACACAAGGTAAGCAATCAAATGACCACTACAAAATATACTATAAATCCACGACCTAATATATAACGGGCTAAGGGAGGGACCATCAGGACACCCAAGTGAAACGATTTGGATAGGGAGCATGGGACTGCCTCCTACCTATTGTTAACATTTCACGGAACGAGGGCGGGTTCTTCGACCCCATCTATTGGGTTTATTCTGTCAATCGAGGGCTCGATTCTAGTGCTGTGCGTGTGAACTTGCTTTTGGAAGGAGATTCTCTTCCCTATATTCGCGGGTTTCGCATAAGTATCTCTGCTTACGGGCCCGCCCAAACGTTTTTGACCCTTCATACAGGAGCTTGAAGATCACAAACAACAATAGAATCCTGATCAAATCGTTTTTCAGATTATTCCACTGCACTGTGGGCAAAAATGGAACTAAAATCCTATTAATCTAGACGGCGCAGGGTTGGAGTCCTGAAAATAGCTTTTTTTATGGAAAAAAATGCGAGAAATCGAATGGTGTTAGTTTCTTTTGGGGTTAACCACAGTAAGTGTCCCATTTTGCCCATTGCTCCCCTCATGCAAATTAGGTTTATTACCCAAAAACAGAACTTGGTGCTATTATATTGCATCCAAATGCACTGTAAATTTGCAGAAAAACCTGAAAAACTGAATGGAACAGATTTCACTTTGTTCTAATGCCATGAAGTGGCCCATATTGCCACATTAACCCGATTCTCCCCTCATACGTGAATAAACTCATATACCATGCGGTTCTGAAGATCGGCGCTAGTAATATTACTCTCACTTGCACTGTTCTTATGTAAAAATTTCAGGAAAATCGAATGGGGAGAGTTTTGTTAAGGGTTGACCACAGTAAAGGGTCCATTTTACCCGATTTCCCCCTATAATTTTATAACCTCATATACCATGCCGTTTTGAAGATCGGCGCTAGTAATATTTCTCTCACTTGCACTGTACTTATGTAAAAATATCCGGAGAATCAAACGGTGATGGTTTCGTTTAGGGTTGACCACAGTAAGTAGTCCATTTTACCCGAATTCCCCTCATAATTGAATAATATCATTTAAATCATGCTGTTTTAAAGATCGGCGCTAGTAATATTGCTCTCACTTGCACTGTTCTTACGTTAAACTGTCTGGAAAATCGAGTGGTGAGAGTTTCGTTTAGGGTTGACCATAGTAAATTGTCCATTTCACCCGATTTCCCTGCATACTTGAAAAACCTCATATACCATGTCGTTTTGAAGATCGGCGCTAATAATATTACTCTTACTTGCACTGTTCTTACGTAAAATTCTACAGAGAATCGAATGGTGATAGTTTTGTTTAGGGTTGACCTCAGTGAATTGTCCATTTTACCCGAATTCCCCTCATATTTTTTTATTATCATTTAAATCATGCTGTTTTGAAGATCGGCGCTGGTAATATTGCTCTCGCTTGCCCTGCACTTATGTAAAAATGTCTGGAAAATCAAAAAAAAAATGACTCCAACCCTGCGCCGTCTAAATTAATGGGATTTTGGTTCCATTTTTGCCCACTGTGCACTGCTATGGAAAGTTATCTTGCTACAATAGAAGGTAGTATCTCATCATCATCATCATCATCATTTAAGCGCAGTTTGCACCGACTATGAGTCGGACCAAATTGAATCACATAAATGCAAGGAATATGACCATGTTTGGGTCAAACCTCATATTGGAAATTAAGTGCATATTTTTGCGGATGTGTATTATCCAGAGTTTGCCAAAAAGAATCATATGATACGTTCTTTTGTAATGCTGCTAACATAATTTCAAAATTTGTGCATGAAACGAATCTTCACATTTTCGGTGATTTAAATTGAATCCTCTTTTTGACAAAAGTTCAGAGCTTAGAATTAATCAAATAAACCATGTAAGAAATCATAACAACTGTTTTTTAGAATTGTTATTTACTAATATGACCAATGATTTCTGCGTGACGGAATCAGCCGATCCTCTATGGGAAAATGAAGTATTCCACACAGCGATTGAATACTCTTCATTTATCTATGACAACACCACAATGTTGGATGCCAACTTAACCGAAACCTATTATGGCTTTTGACATGCAAAATATAATATTATCACAAAAATAAACTAAGCTCCTTTGATTGGCAAAATTTGATTCGTAATTTGAACATAGAGCAAGTCCTAACAAGTTATATACGACCTAAGAAGCAAAGAAAAATTAAAACAAATCTAAAACTCCAGCATGGTAGAAAAGAAGAATAATCAACCTGTAAAAAGCAAACAAAAGCACATAAAGCTTCCAATAAAAATGATTAAAACCTGACAAAATATTTAACCATATGTGGCCAGCTGAACTTATAAATAAAAAATGCATATGAGGATTCCAACATTGCGCAATGGTGCAGAATGCGAATTTAGCTGGAAAGATACATGTTTAGCCTAAACTTGAAACTATAAATTAGAAGAAAAATTAGTAATCTCCATTTAATTCCAACTACCTTTGCTTATCTTCGACAGATACGCGTATTTCGTCTACAATGTGCAGACTTCTTCAGTATTAGTACGAGACACTGAAGAAGTCTGCACATTGTAGACGAAATACGCGTATCTGTCGAAGATAAGCAAAGGTAGTTGGAATTAAATGGAGATTATTAATTTTTCTTCTAATTTATAGTTACAAGTATTCCACTAAACAGCTCAAACCCTCTAGGATTCTAAACTTGAAGTTTTGTAGCAAAATTTGTCAACTTTGCGTTTTTAATAACAAGGCGCTTCTTTTGGTGTGAATGATATGTGTGAATAATAAATAATTTCAAGCTTCTTTTATGGTATAATTTTGTCTGTACCTTTTGATATTACCGAATAAGAGCATTTTTTTCCTACATAGCTTAGGGTGTCCCTATAAAAATCAGTTATTTAGCTGTAACTTTTTTATTTAAAAAATGTCAGCAAAGTTGTCTTCCCATTGACTCTAGAACAATAAAAGTTACAACTTTTAGTGTGCTGAAATTATCTCTTTCATATATCAAACAATAAAAATTATGGTTTTTGTAAACAAAATAGGAATTTTTCAAATGTTGGTTTTTCTAGTTGAGGCAAACCAAAAACATATTTCTCAACAGCGTTTGCGAGTATTTTTGTTATTGCATATCATGTTTGAAAACTGATAGGTTATTTTTAAAATTGGGTTGACTACATTTGAAAAAGGGCGTAATTTTATAGGAAAACCGTGAATTACTCGCAAACGGTAAGAGACATCGGTAAGATTTGCACGTCAAAACTTTTATCCTTTCAAGCTATAAAAATCATCTCAAGAAAACGTTGTTGGCAAATTTGAAATAAAAAAGTCATAGCAAAAGCTTTAATTTCAAGAAAGCACATTATATGGCAAGAAGCAATAACCATTGGCTAGAAGCCAGTTAAAAGATGCAGTAACATTTACAGTAGCGCTCAAAAGTGATTTGATATTCAATTTTTTTGAAAAATAAAAATGGCAACACTGCCAACCGCAACCTATCTGACGTTTGTTTGTTTTGTTATGGTTCTCCATTCGTTTGGTATAATCGGTTGCGCATTTCCGTTTGGATCAGAGGGTTTAACCCTGTTTTGGTGTAATTCCACAGCTCAAATTCGTGGTAAGTTTAAAGTTCAACATAATATTATATCACTAAATGAATGTTCAAATAGCAAAAATGGATCAAACCAAACGATCTGAATACCCGCTCGCGCTCAGGGAGGGCGTGCTGAAAATTTTAGAAGAAGGACGCTCACAAGCTCAAGTTGCACGGGATTTTTGCATTTCTCGTCAATTAGTGAGCTTCTGGAACAAGAAAAACAAGGAAAGAGGCTACGTCGGAAGTTCCCCGAGGCCAGGTTGACCAAAAGTTACCACTGAGAGGCAAGATCGTTTGATAGCAATGATGTCGAAAGCTGATCCCAGAATAACTGCGACGGATATCAACAAGGATTTGGCCGAACACCACGGTATAAAAATTCACAATTCAACTGTCAAGCGTCGCTGACTGATGGTGGATTGCATGGTCGTCGGAAAGGTTAGGGTTGCCTTTGCTTGGCTCACCAAAAGTGGACTCAGGAAGTTTGGTCGAAAGTACTCTGGAGCGACGAAAGCAATTCAATTTGTTTTCCTTCGACGGGATTAAGTATGTGCGCAGACCTGTCAACCGCAGAAACGATGTTCGGTACCAAGTTCAGAATGATAAGCATGGCGGCGGTAATGTGATGGTATGGGGTTGGCCCATTGGTACGTATCAACGGCATCATGGACCAACTGGTATATCGAGATATATTGAAAAATCACATGTTGCCATTTGCACGAAAGAATTGGACTATCCAACAGGATAACGACCCAAAGCATCGTTCGACACTGCTGAAGGAATATTTTAATAAAGCAAACATCAAGGTTATGGAGTGGCCAAGTCAAAGTCCTGAACTGAATCCCATTGAACACTTGTGGTAAGAGCTCGAAAGACGTGTACGAATCCGAAACTACTCTAATTTGACGACTTTTTACGAAGCCCTCCAGGAGGAATGAAATAAAATACAACCGCATCGTATTACTAATCTTGTGGCATCAATTCCATGCAGATGTCGGGCTGAAATGCAATCACGAGGCTTTGCTACTAAGTACTGATGTTAGCCATCCTGCGATTACTAAAGATGAGATCATTTTGTGCAATATGTTGACTTTTCTTTGTTTTTCTCATTTGTCAAATCACTTTTGAACTCGATGAAATATGTTATTTTTTGTTTCAAAAACAAATAAACATTGAATATTGTTGACATACCCTCCACCGTCTATGTTTTTATTTATACTTGCACTACTTTGAGATTTTCCGGAAAAAGTTTTAATTGGGTATAATGATAATGATGATAATTCAGTATAATGATATTGTTTGTCAAATGACTTTTGAGCGCTACTGTAAGATCTAGGTGTTATACTTGACTCTGTTGTCTGAACAAGGCATACGGCCTTTTGGATAGTGAAACATTAGTTCAGAATTCGTTCGCTCCGTGGTGCTAGTGTACACTTTTTGTATTACCTGTATCCTGGGATCTTGATCATTTATGAATTTACTGTCTTCGGAAAAGTTATTCTGGAAATCATTACCCTCCAGGCAGTTGACTTGAAAGTACACAATTATCTCACTACGCTGCGCTAGTGTGCATCTAAAATTACTGTATAACGCGGATCACGAGATCCTTGACATTTAGCAAGATGACGTCTTCGGCAAATATGTTCGAGTTGTCATGGCCTTTTGGATGGTGTAGACATTATTTCAGAACTCGTTCTGAACTCGCACTATCAGTATCAGCTGTATTTGGAGGTCCAGACCAACTTTAAATTTACTGTCTGAATTAACAATAGGGAAATAGGTGGTGCATGCTAACAATAAACCCAACAGCGGGAGATAATTTCTCACCCGTGTTAGGCAGTATTAGAAAAGGGACAAATCGCTAGAACCAGATAAAAGCAATAGGTAGTTTAAGAGCCCGATCCGTTGCATAACCTTTTACCAGACAAGAGGATATCCTCCCCCTTGCCTACGCTGCATTGGGTAGTATGGTAAAGGGTTATGTGCCTGATCGGATACTACCGTTCAATGCCCTCCGCTCATTTTCAAACTTGTATCTTTCAATATCAAAGCCTGCCGTTGCCCTATACGGAACTATCAATACACTTTCTCTTCATGTCTATTCGTTTTAACAATAAATAACCGTCTACTCCTAGCGCTTCGCATGGAGATGAGAAATTATCTGCTTCTGACAAACTTCATCAACAGGGAGTTGGCAATTCCACTCTATCCATCCAAATTGCTTCAATTCGGCGCTCTAACGGTCCCTTCCCTACCCATTGCGTTCAATTGTGTACGAAAATAAACATGAGAGATAGTAATAGTAGGCATACCTAAGCATTAACGCTTGTATAACCATTCCTTGAATGGATAGCGAGGCATCCCCAACATCCGCAATGGATGTATTTCAACGCCCGAACCATCCTGAATCTTCTTCAGTTTCGACTTCTCTACCTGGCAAATGCAGCTCGACTCGAAGCTGATAAAACTGGATCACTCTCGTCTGGATTTTCGCTAGCTTTCCGTAATCGAATTTTCTCGCTTGACGAATCTTCGGAGTAGTAGACGAGCAAGGTATCGCACTCTCATCAGCTACTTAGGCAAATCAATCCTTCTGCAGAGGCTAATTTTATCCTTGGTGTGCCCTCGTTCAACGTCCGATAGTATCGTTTGAATTGTGATGCCGGATCAAAATCACTGTAGAAAGCCCCAAAAAACCATTTTTTGTCACAAAAACTGTTTTGGACAACCCAAATGTATGTAGTTGTTGACTACGTGATTTGAAAAGGGTCTCGGAGGAATTTATACGTTACCACCCTAGTGAAACAAAATATGTACAAAAATTCTATATGTTAGGTCGAAGGTCTTTCGAAGTTCCTAAAGTTTTCTTCAAAATTTCCCTGAAGTTCTCTGATGAATTTCCATAAAATTCTCTGAAGGACTTACCAGAAGTTCTCTGCACAGCTTCTATGAAGTTCTCTGAAGAACTTTCCTAAAGGTCTCTGATGAATTTCCATAAAGTTGTCTGAAGGACTTACCAGAAGTTGTCTGAAGAACTACCATTAAGTTCTCTGCAAAACTTCCCTGAAGAAGTTCCCTAAATTTCTCTGAAGGACTTCCATGAAATTGTCTGAAGAACTCCCATAAAGTTCTCTGAAGAACTTCCACGAAGGTCTCTGAAAAACTTCTATGAAGTTTTCTGCAGAACTTCCCTGAAGTTCTCTGAAGAACTTCCCTGCAGTTTTCTGCAGAACTTTCCTGAAGTTCTCTGCAGAACTTCCATGAATTTCTCTTTAAAACTTCTCTGAATTTCTCTGAAGACCTTACCTGAAGTTCTCTGTAAAACTTCGATGAAGTTCTCTGAAGAACTTCCATAAAGTTCTCTGAAGAACTTCCATGAAGTTCTCTGAAGAACTTCCATGAAGTTCTCTGAAGAGCTTCCATAAAGTTCTCTGAAGGACTTCCATGAAGTTCTCTGAAGAACTTCCATAAAGTTCTCTGAAGAACTTCCATGAAGATCTCTGAAAAACTTCAATGAAATTCTCTGCAGAACTTCCATGAAGATCTCTGAAAAACTTCTATGAAGTTCTCTGCAGAACTTCCTTGAACTTCTCTGAAGGACTTCCCTACAGTTCTCTGCAGCACTTTCCTGAAGTTCTCTGCATAACTTCCATTAAGTTCTCTGAAGAATTTACATGAATTTCTCTGAAAAATTTCCCTGAATTTCTCTGAAGAACTTCCATGAAGATCTCTGAAAAACTTCCGTAAAGTTCTCTGCAGGACTTCCATTAAGTTCTCTGAAGGACTTACCGAAAGTTGCCTGAAGCACTTCACTGAAGTTTTTTAAAGAACTTCCATGAAGTTCTCTGAAGAACTTCCAAAAAATTCTCTGAAAAACTTCCATGAAGTTCTCTGTAAAACTGTCCTAAAGTTCTCTGCAGAAGTCCAAGAATTTCTATGAAGAACTTCCCTGAATCTCTCTGGAGAACTTCCCTGAAGTTCTCTGTAAAACTTCCCTGAAGTTCATTGAAGAACTTCTATGAAGTTCTATGGAAAACTTCCATGAAGCTCTCTGAAGAACTTCCATGAAGTTCTCTGAAGAACTTCCATGAAGATTTTTGAAGAACTTTCATGAAGTTCTCTGAAGAACTTCCATGAAGTTGTCTGAAGCACTTCATTTAAGTTTTCTGAAGAAGTTTCATGAAATTCTGTGAAGAACTTCCATGAATTTCTCTGAAGCACTTACCCAAAGTTTTGTAAAGGACTTCTCTGGAGGACTAACCCAAAGATGTCAGAGGAACGTACCAAATGTTCCCATACATAGGGTTATCAACCTCTTTTGTGCACTAGCGATAAACATTCATTACATAGTTCACAGGCAGACCAGTGAAATAATTGAAAACTATGGAGTCGACGGTTTGGGAGACCAGGATTACCCGAATAAACTTCCTTAAAACAATTAATTCATACACGATATAGATATCAAAAAACAAATATTAAGAAATGATTACATGAACACTAGCGCCACGTAGCGAACGAATTCTGATCTTATGTGTACACCACTCAAAAAACCCTGACCTCTCAAGTATCTTTTTCGGAGATGCCATCTTGCCATCTTGACATATAGTCAATAAGGTCGAGATCCAGATTGAACAGTAAGTTTACATGCACACTAGCGCCAAGGAGTGAGATAATTCTAAACAGTTGAGTCGAGCGTCTGGAAGCTCATATTTTACAACTAACTTTCTTTAAGAAGTTAATTTATACACGATCTAGAATTCAAAATACAGGTAATATAGAAAATTCACGAGTGCGTTCTCAACAAATGTTATCACCATCCGAAAGGCATCAATTAATTAAAGATCTTTGTCCAAGACGTCAACTTATGTCAAGAAAGAGATTCAGATTCAGGTTGTAAAGTAAGTTTACATGCACACTAGCGCCGCGTAGTGAGATAATTCTAAAATTAAAAGGCCTGAAGGCCTTGTTTCACTGCAAAAATTTCTGAAGGAAGTAACTTCCTATATACGAAGGATCACGAGATATTATCTGATAAAACAACAAAGGTTAATGCCCATTTATCATTTGAGACCACCATCAAGGGAATGCGCGCATGATGGGGGTTTACTGCAATTTGCTGTTTTTTTTTTACTAAAATATGCTGCCTTTCAAGCCTTTTGCTAAAATATGCTGCCTTTCATAACTTTTTCTGGTGAAGTCGGATCGACACACTTTGTTCTGCAAAGTTGTGTTTTTAAGCCTGAAAAATTTAAAAACAAATGCTTCAAGAGCATTTACATTCAAGCTAAGGAAGTTATTTGAGTGGTTCTCAAAAGATATCATAATTTCAATTTTTGATGCCAATTTGTAAAAAAAAAATGCAAATCGTACGAGGTCCAAATACGATTTTCGGTGATTTTGGGACCTGAGCTACAGGAAACTGGTACGAAGCTCTGGGTTTGAAAATCTCTGTCGACCAGTGTAATACATACAAATAAAAATAAATATTGTTCTTACTTTCTATATACGAATGATCGACCTTTTCGTTCAATTTCATCCATAAGATTTTTCACAGTTTTAGCAAAAACTTTCTCAATCTTGGCATATTTTTTCGATTGTTCAAGATTTCGCCACACGATTGTCCAAAATCTTTTGTTTGATCGATGCCCTGGGGTGTTTGCAGGGTGATTGCAGTCTTTTGGCACAATGTTCCGAAGAAGGTAGGATGTCATTTGGCCACTGTTTTTTGCATCAAGATGTCTCTGCATGCAGCGGAAAATGGAAAATGGTGGACCGCGGTTTGTACGATCCTCAAACGTGATCAAATCCGTCCGTGCCAAGATTGAAAAAACTTGAGGATGTTTCCGAGAAAGATAAAGTTACAAACCAAACATCCGGCTGGTGTTTGATTTACTGATGCGCACATGGGAGAGGAACTCTCTCCTTTTTTTTGGGTTTGTTTTGATTCGCAACGACTGACGATCACTAAGACGATCACTAATGTGTGCATCAGTAAACAGAGTGCACACAATAGATCGCTAAGAATAAACTATACAAGCCACAGTGGTACATGAGCGTCTTTCCACGCGTCAATTTTTGCCTGTTGAAGTGGCGGACTTGTTCCGTCGCTACAACCTACCCCGCAGTGGGATGTTAGGCAAAGATTGACGTCCATGGTTCGAGTACCATTGGATACATGCCCTTTCGCTCAATTTTCAAAAACATCTGTTAATTTTCCTACCTGCCGCACTCTGACGGAACTTTCAACACTTTCTCTTCACATCTTTCATTCTAGCCAAAAACATTGTTGTTCACTGTTGGTGCCTCATGGTGATGAGCGAACATCTCCTTCTACATCATAATCGTTACTCCTCGCACGTAACGCATACATAACATAACAATTAATGTATGTTATTTACTATTATTACATTCCAGGCAGGACTTGCCAACGGGAAGTCCAGCGGCTTGTCCATTATAATGCATGGCAGCTGGCGGTACAGCTTCCTGGCGCGGAATTTTGTCTCCATATTCTATTTGTCGGTTTGGTTAGGCGCCTTCCTTACCTTGAAGACATGGTGTCCGACGCGCTTCAATGTCTGCTGGATGAATTTACCTTCTTGGCCTGTCTGTCTATCCGCTGTCTGGTCGGGAAAGGTTCTCATGGTGGTTTGAGATCCCTTTCCTCACTGGAAGAGGGGGAGGAGGGCTCCCATACAAATGACACACATATTTCTGCATAACTCGAGAGTTGATCAAGCAATTGGAACCAAATTTGACACGAGGGGGTTTTTGAAGGCAAGAAATTTTTCTATTGCGGTTTGAGACCCCTCCTCTTCTTGAAGGGGGGGCTCTCATACAAATGAAACACATTTCAATTTCTGTATAACTCGAGAGCTCGATCAAGCAAATGAAACCAGCAAATTTGGCATATGGGGGTTTTCAAGGCCATTTTTGTATGACGGCTTTAAACCCCTGCCCTCTCTGAAGGATTGAGGGGAGGTTCTCATACAAATAAAACACAAATTTCAACCAATTATGGGAATTATCCAGGCAATTAGAACACAAAATATGTACTTTTCAGGTACAGTCATGTTTTTATAGAAGTTTGAACTAAAAAAGGATCAAGAAAAATAAACTCATTCCGAAAAACAACCATAAACGCGCCAGCTCTATTACACTTTCATTCATTCATCTAGTCATCTAGTGGTATATAAAATCAGATCACCAACGGGATGAAAAAGGTTTATATAATTATTTTGTGTATTTCTTATTTACATTTAAATTATAGTATACCTTCACTATATTTGATATACTATCAGGGGTAGGTCGCTTACTCGGATTTTCATGATTTTTATTAATTTTGTTTTAATACTTTTACTTCATATATTATATATATACTATTAACTATTGTGTCTAAAATGTCGAATTATCATTTAAATCCTTTCTTCCTCTTGTAATTAAGATATATCCAGTGCCTTGAAGACAAGAAACTGCTATTGACTTTTGCAGACTTTTGCATTTATTACAATGTATTTTTTTTTTTATTTTCTACCCATGTAGCGTTGTTGCCATTAAGCTAAATACAGATTTGACGATTTTGTTTTTATTTTTACTTAATCATTAAAGCCTGTCCACGTTGAATTTCAAATATTTGTCTTTCAGTGTAGATTTTGAATTATTTCACGGATCGTTGAACCGTTTCACTTATATGACAGCTGAAACTTTCCACTTTATTGTGTGGTACAACATGTTCACATTCTTGTTACATTCAGTATAATGGCTTCGCAGCTTAAACGCGTTTTTAACGAACGGCATCAAAATCCGAATTAATCTGTACGCGATCTTGCCAAGAAACTAAAACTTCCCGAAAGTACTGCGCAAATCATTTGACCAGCGCTTGACTAATGATCGGAAGGTTGGAAGTGGAACAAATCGAAATGTATGCTCCCGACAAATGGACAAGAGGGTGGTAGCCATTACTGAGAAAAATCCCAATCTTTCTGTGCGAAATGTGCTCGCAAACTTGGGTAGTCAAAATCATACGTTCAAAAAGAACTGAAGGCATACAAAGGGAAGAAGCTGCCCAACCTGCTCTGCAAAAAGTCGTGCTAACGAGGTTTACACCAATTTTTCTGCAAAATTTTTCTTGTATCGAAATGGCTGACAAAACATACGTACTCGAAGACTTTAAACGGCTTCTGGGTCTGGTTTTTTATACCGCATTGCAAAGAAACACCTTTTCCGAGCATTTCCGGACAAATAAAGTGTCCAAATTCCCGAAGAAGTATAAGATTTGGCAGGCCATATGTAGTTATGGTCGAAAATCTAAACGTTTCGTCTCTACCCGCACTATCAAAAAGGATATGTACAAGAAAGAATATCTACAAAGCGGCTTATCAGATGCCACGACTCTCCAGCTCTGTTTTGGCTTGATTTGGCCTCTTGTCACTATGCGAAATCCATCCTGGAATGGTTTAAGGTAAAAGAGGTAAAATACGTGCCAAAAACCAAACTGTCCAGAACTTCGCTTAATAGAGTAGTACTGGGCTCTAGTTAAGTGGAAACTCTTTAAAACTAAGAAAAAGCAAATGATAAAGATGATTTCAAGAGAAGATAGAGAAACGTCACCTGATGGCGGGTATACCACAGAAAGTTCGAGAATTTTACAGAATGATGGACTAACATTTTGATCAAGGGTTTCTAATGTAAATATAACTCTATTATTGTGAAAAAAAAACGGGTTTTTTGAATTATGTGTAATATTTCTTTAAATTTTTGCTGCTTTTAATTTGGTGTCCGAAATTTAACGTAGAAAGGCTACCCAACAAACATCGGTGTTGAATTAGAGCTTGTTCAAGCAAATTTGGAGAAGCTATTCAGCTGTTTCTTCTAGAATAGCTAAATAGCTTCTTCATATTTGTTTGAAGAAGCTCTAATTCAACAACGATGATTGTTGGTTATAGTCTTGTCATTATTTTTGTGTATATTGTTTTATTAACTTCACTACATTGATAATTCATACAACTTCTTATTATTTCTTCTTTCGTCCAAATATCCTTTAATTGCTTTTCCTTCCCCTTCTTATTTATCGATATCAACTCGCTATACCATGTTATATAGAAAACAGTGTAGACGTACTATATATGTGAGGCATCAGATGCGGTGCGCCCTCACTTAGCCAAAATTCGCACATGATTTTAATAATATCAAATTTATAAATAGGTACAATTTCATTTCCATCGTAATTTATTCGACTCATGAAACTTTTGTGTTTTTTACAAGAAAGCACTTTAGCATTGTCCAATGTCTATATAATAAAATTATCATTAGCAAGAATAAGCCTGTGAAACTCAATTTTACTGGATGGTATTCTAATAGCATTCTTGAAGGCATAAGAAGATTCTTCTTCGGATATCAAAGGTTAATCTTTTGTCGAATTTCTGATAGTCAAACTATTGCCTGGGACAGACATACTACGTACGGCGTTGTACGAGCTGTCAAATACTTTAATCCAGTACTCAAAAACAGGTACTAGACTAAAGGAGTACAACGCTGTACGTTGTATGTATATACCAGGCATTACGTCGTTCATTCAAGCGTTTGGCTAAGTATAGATGTTCTGTTCACTTCCAATTTCGACATTGGAATTTACCAATTTATTTTGAAAACAAAAATATGAATCGCTAGAACTATACAAATCTCTAAATCCTTTTATCATATGATCAGAATCGATCTTTGCAATAAGTACTAGAATTGTTATTCAAAAAACATCAGATGCTACGTACAGTACTAAACGTTTGTCTGTCCAATTGAGAAATCCAGCCTTAATCCACTAATTTTTAAAATGAAATATATTTAAATTTTACCCTTTGCCTGGCCATTATAACCAGCTTACCGGAACAAGCATTTAAACGTCATTCAAAGTTACCTGCAATGAAAGAAAACAAAATCAAATTAGAAACCACCTCGAACTCCATCAATCCTTCATAAGACTAAAAATTACAATAATAGCACTTTTAAAAATCGTTTTTCCCCTCTAATGCTCCGTAATCTCCCACAGTGCCAACCGCCGACGTCGTCGCCGACCGTCGTTGATTGAGTTATTATCAATTCTTGCTGTCTACCGTTCCATCCTGACGTTCTTGATACCCATGTCGATTCCGAAGAAAAACATCCGAAATTTCCCTTTCCCAGTGCCCCAGTTTGGCCCTCAGGCCACTCAAGGTACCGGTTGGTCGGTGGATGTCTACCGAATACACACACAAAAAAAGAGCATCAACCGGTGATCATCTGAAATCTGAAATTTTTGAACTCCGGTGATTCCCTCCCCGCGTAGGCACCGGGAGATTTATTGTGGCCCACTTGCTACCCATTCAGCGAGGAATGCTCGAACCCGTTCATCAACTCCGTCCCGGCGAGGCAGACCTCTGCTAACTGTTGCAAATTTCTACCGAACGGTTCACATTCTTACGCAGTGTGCAAGATAATTATTTCGAGAAAAAGAAAGGGACAGTAGAGGCATATCTGCGCACACACACGAGAAATGGATGAGTGAAACATAAATCACATGAATGGCGGTCGCGGACTGACTAGCGTGTGCATTCGCATAGTGCAAGCCACGAGATGCGCACTGAGCGCGAGAGGAAAAGGCGAAAGAGAAAACGAAACAAAAGAGCACGAGGTGCGACGCGGCGCAGTGTGCGGCTTCATATTAGGGCGAACATTATAATATTACGAGCGGAATGAATGCCGTGAACATGCTTAATTGGGCCCCCCGTGTTGGATTCATATGTGTGGGGTCCCCTCGCCGAGCTCTTATTTTTCGCTGAGTATTTTTG
The DNA here is from genome assembly GCA_034211315.2 of Aedes japonicus. Lineage (NCBI taxonomy): Eukaryota > Metazoa > Arthropoda > Insecta > Diptera > Culicidae > Aedes > Aedes japonicus. The sequence goes on along the minus strand of JASCZW010003284.1, from coordinate 130,725 downwards.
TTTTGATTTTTTGCACGGCCGGCTTGCTTGGTTGGCGCTTGCCAAATTTTTGAATGATGACGATGATTTGCGTTCCGATTCGGGTGCATTTATCATTCTTTTCCAAATCTTGATCGGGCCGGGGAGACGGCTTTTAATCACTCAAAATGAACATTAAACTTAGTTAATTGATCCCAAATGTCAAACGAATCAGACGGGATTAGTAAACAATCGGGGGGCTTCCGAAGCGCTGTGCACGGCTGTCAAATTCTCGTCATTTGCTCGCTCACTCGCTTCTCTCCGATGGTGGTCGTTCCGCGGTATTAATCTTCCCGGGTCGGGGTTGGCCTTGAGTTCGAGTGGTTGCCGCGCTTTGTTTTGACTGCAATCTGTTTTCGAGTGTATGTCGTCGTCGTCTTCATGTGTCACATTTTGGGACCAGCTGGAAAGGACGGTCTCTCCGGTTTAAGGTTTACGAGCGGGTTATTTTGTTGGGTTTAATACTTCCTAAATGCTTGCTTGATGGATGGGGTAATGGTTGGTTGATATGCGAGTATGCTGGTATGTAATGTCTTAATTAAACCATGGTGATCATTTTTATAAATATTTCAAAACCCGACATCAAATCTCCATCCGATCATGCAAGTCATCGCCGTACACGGGGAAACCATCGAGTGCCATATGGACACTGGCCGGACACCTCTCGTGTTCGGCATTGTCGCGCGCAGCGGGGAAGGCAGAGAAAATTTATCGCCTTAATCTACCCATATTGTAAACTATTTGTCTCTATTAGTGTCACTGGTAAAGTGACTACACATCCTACATTATTACCGTTTGCTTGGCACCGTCCCACCAGAGGATGGCCACAATCGGAGATCTTCAAATAGAGTTGTGGCCGCCTGATCTCGCTTTAGGTTGCAGACCCTCCACGGTGGGTAATTTTGCAAGTACCCCATCCGGATCAGGCCAACAACAACACAACACCTAAAACGGTTGGAAATCGATAGGCCTGTTGACCAGATCGAGCAGCTCAAACCAAAATGAGAAGTCAAGATCGTAATCGGGCTTTGGATCATGTAATCTCATCTGGTAAACCTGAACGCAGTAGGCTCATACAGGCAGCGGTCATTTGTCGTGGAATGAAATTGTTTTCGTCTTTTTTTTTTAATTTATTTCCAAGTGACTGCAATTAAACCCAAACGAGTAGGCCAGCCAAGATAGGATGCGGTATCGATTCGTACGGAATATGGACAGTAGAGTGCGTGATTTCATTCGACAGTTAATCGGTGCTTCTTTGCATCATCCATCGGTGTGAAGATTGGAATGACGTGTGGGTTAAGAGGGTCTCAAACACCAAACCTGCAATTTAGTTGGCGTAGTTATGATCAAAAATGTCAAAACATTTAGAAAGTATGTTGCTTTGATCATTTGGAATTTCAGCAGTTTTCTGTCATTAATACTTCACTTGAACACTTTTTAAAATGAAAAAAAAAACACGTTTTCAGACTATCACTAGTAAATGCGACCAAGTTCCTTTAAATTTCACTAGGAAAAGCTTATACTTCGACAGATAGCCCTTTAACAAGCACAAGGTGTTCAATAAGTTCGAATACAAATTTTCATCTAAGTGTAAGTCATGTAAGGCCTGTATCCGCAATGATCCGGACACCTCAAAACATGAATAAAACATCAATTTCGCATCATATTTCCATCGTAGTTGTTTATTTTAGATTAATGGGATGTGTTTTAACAAGTCATGAAGACAAAACATAGTTATTCGGTATTTGCATAAAATTTTCGAACTTTGCGCTTAACTCCGTCCGTTAGGATTTGTACAGATTCTTCAGAAATCGTAGAAGCCGTCTTTGTCCAAATTTGCTGTGTTTGATGTCTTTGATTCCTTGCTTCTTTCCAGAAAGCTTCCGCTTCATCAGAGCCAAATATCTCTCTATTGGTCGTAGCTCAGGGCAATTTGGCGGGTTTGAGGTTTTTGGTACAATGTTCACTTGATTTGCTTGGTACCACTCCATCACAGTTATAGCATAGTGGCATGATGCCAAATTGGGCCAAGAACAAAGGTTTTTCTTTGTGGCTTTTGATGAAGGGTAGCAATCGCTTCTGCAGACACTCTTTCTGATAGATCTCCTTGTTGATTGTGCCTGTAGTGACGAAAGATTTACTCTTTTAGCCACATGTGCAAATTGCTTGTCACTCAACGTATTTTTTGGGAAATTTCGATGCCTTCTTCTTTCTGAAATGCTCTGCTGTTGCATTTCTGGACATAGCAGAATTAAAAGCCAGCCCTGGAAGCTGCTTGAAATACTCCAGGACAAAAGTTTCATCGTCCATAACAACGCATGAAAACTTCGTCAAATATTCGCAGTACAAACGTCAAGCCCGTGATTTTGCTGCCAAGTTCTGTTTTTCGTTGCGATTTGGAACCGTTTTTACTTTATACGACTTAAGTGCCAAACGTTGTTTTGATTTTTGGACTAAACCAGGCGACATCCCTATTTTACGAGCCACCGTTCGAATGGAGAGATTTGGGTTTTTCGTTAATATCCTTTTCGCCTTTCGCTCCATGACATGATCAGCAGTTTTTGTCACTTCTCGGTTTCCTGTCCACCGTCAAACGTTTCGAAAATGATTTGAGCACACCGTGAACAGTGAATTTAGGCAAATCCAATGTCTTTGCAAGGTCGCGTATTGACAAGTCAGGATTTGCCGTTCGCCCGTACACAATTCGCTCGCGCAGTTGCTTTTCTTTCGTCGCCATCTTGAACACTAAACATGAAGTGTAAACATCAATCATACCCAACAAACATCGGTGTTGAATTAGAGCTTGTTCAAGCAAATTTGGAGAAGCTATTCAGCTGTTTCTTCTAGAATAGCTGAATAGCTTCTCCAAATTTGTTTGAACAAGCTCTAAGTCAACACCATGTTTGTTGAGTAGTCTTTTTCATCATAGCCTCTGAGCTATACCACAGTGAAATTTTTCATTCCTACGTGCAATATTTCAAAAGTTACAATGATTTGAAGGTGTTCGGATTACAGATACAGATTTTACATATTCTGTATTGGTATTGGTATCAGCTTAAGCTTCTAGCACTCCTGTTTCATTTTACTCAATTTTTGAGTAGAACAAATTTTTACGAAAATTAAGTAGCATTTCGTTGAGAGAAAAAGAGAGAGTATACAATAGTACTCAAAAATTGAATAAAATGAAACCGAAGTGTACGCTGCGTGTTGTTGACATTCTGTCAGTTGTTGTTCGTTTGTAACTTTTGGTAAAGGGTATAGACGAATCCAAGTTGAAAAAAGTCAAAATCACCGAGTGGTGATAAATCTGACTCTAATAATAAGGTATAAAACGGAAATTTTAAAATGCCTCTAAAATATTTATTGAAAAACGAAGCTATCGCTGATTCAACTATGCCTGACCGCAACCGCTGGTCTCATGAAGAACATGAAGAAGGAATTTAATAATTCCTAATCCAAAGCTCTCGTCAAAGATAACCGTACTTAAAAACCTTTAATAAACGTTATAAGTTCTCGTAAGTTCCCGTCGAGCGTTTCAATTCTCAGGCCACAAAAGGTTATGGGCGACATACGTAGAGAAGCTGCGATTCAAGGAATCTGCTGGCACCGCAATTCCGAGTGAAGATATTCCTGCAAGCCTCAAAAGTTTGGAATGTGATTTCCGTGAAGCCCCCAGCGGCAGCGGAAGAATCAATGAAATATCAAGAATCGGAATAGAGAGCAAGTCACTCCTGGTGAGTTTCATTGCGGACGAATATCTCGGGTGATGTGGAAAAGTCTACAGGAAACTTTCGTCAAGAAGTCGACGGGATGTCAAACGCTGATCCGGAAGTAAATTGCCAGACTGCACCTGAAGGATGGAGGTTCTATGCGCACGCACCTTTTGGAGCTTGAAGACCTGATTCGGCAGCTTTGAATGGTTAGTTCGAAGCTGGAATAGAGTGATGTTTTCTCGTCACTCAGTCTCACGTTACCGGAATCGTACGACCCTTTGGTGACGGCCCTCGAAAACCTGCCGGAGAAAGATCTTACCTATGAAGTAATGAAGACTCGATTGATCGACGAGGAGTCCGGAGCGGAACGAGCGGTTCCAGAACATGGAGGAACGGCCAGCTGCATTCGCCGGAGAAAAGCAGAAGAAGACCAGAAATAAGTTCAACGGGAAGTGCCACGTTTGCGGAGAGCGAGGCGATATGAAGAAAGATTGCAAAAGAAACAAAGGTAACGCCAACTGCAGTGGTACTAAGCAAGACAGTGTCGGACGCATCATCTTCAAGCTTGGTTCCGGTTCCAGTGACCTTCTCGTGAATACCTAGAAGTGAATACCCTAAGCAAATTAGAGCAGCCGGTACGAACCAATGTCGGAAAGGATGGACATTCGTTGACGGCATATCAAATGGGAGTTGCCAATGGAATCAGCAACCGTGGACTGCTAATGCAGGTCAAGGGTGTGCTATTTGTTCCTGATCTACGGGACAACTTCGTGTCGGTCAAGAAATTGGCGTTGAAGTTACATTTGGAAGCAAAATGGCATTACTAAACAAGGATGGACCTGTTATTGCCACCGCTCCCCTGCGAGGCAACATTTATGAACTGGAATTGCAGGTCGATCAACGAGAAGCAAATCCGTGCAGTTCAGATATGACTAATTTGTGGCATCGCTGACTTGACCACCTTAGTGAGAACGGCATAAAGACAATAGTCCGTGAGCAACTGGTACATGGAATGAAGGTAAATGTTAACAAAATCGATTTCGGCAATGCTTACATCCATGCCGGGAGTCATTGCATGTTGGAGCGTATCCATTGAGGACCGATTGAGCCACGTACCTGGGATGGCTACCGTTACTTTGTATCCTTCATCGATGACCATTCTCATTTTGCGAGGGTGTTTCTGCTGAAATGGAAGTCGTAGGTACTCTCGAAGTTTCAAGAACTCGATGTCATGGAAACTGCTGCGACGGACGTACCTATTTCCAAACTAACCACCAAGTTGACCAAGGCCGGGAATATTGTTCGGGAAACTAACATCGATTCTACAAAGCGAAAGGGATACAAATAGAGCCAACAATCGTGTATGCTATCCGAGCCGGAAGAGAACGCTGAAATCGAAGAGGGAACCCACAGCGCTCCCTTCGCAACTTGAACGTGGCGAAAATTCCGGCCAACCAGGCGATCTGACCACGAGTTGCTCAACTATTAAACCGGATTCGAAGCAACTGCTGTCGACCCTCTTTCCCCAGATGTATCAGGCAGTTATGACGATATAGCAGCCTGTAACAATTCCGATGGCTGGATGATGGCGGTTCAAGACGAACTATGATCGATGGAATCCAACAACGTGTGGAAGTTTACGAAGCGATTCGATAAAGTCAAACGTTTGAAGATCAAATGGGTATTCCGGCTTAAGGAAGACGAAAATGGACAAGCAGTCCATGCTATAAGGCACGACTTGTGGCGAAGGGAGTTCCTGCAGCGACCTGGGATCGACTACGAGGAAATGTTTGCTCCTGTGGCGTGGCTAGCCACTGTTTGTGTGGTGCTCGCTGTTGGTGTTCGTTATGACAAATGGACGTAAAGACGGAAGACCTGTACATTGGAGTTCCCGAAGGTGTGCAGGCTGGTCCCAATACGGTTTGTAAATTTCAGAAGTCGATATATGGGCTAAAGCAATCGCCACGTTGCTGGAAAGAGAGGCTGAATTCAGTTTTACTAAAGCTGAGATTTACACAATCAAGACGCGACTACCACCTGTATACGTCAACTACCAAAGGCGATGAGATTATCCTGCTGATCTATGTGGATGACGTTCCAATTGTCGGCAGAAAAATATCCACGATCAAACAGCTGAAGCCACGCCTATCTGCAGAGTTTGATATGGCAAACTGTGGAAACGTGAGACATTTTCTGGGCATGAAGTTTGATAACCATCAAGATGCTGGAAAGCTGAAGCTGTCACAGGGAGCAAATACACTCAAAATTCTGGCAAAGTTTGGAAAGTCGGAATGCAATCTCGTGAAGACCCCGATGGAGAAGGGAATCCAGCTGGATCGAGAAGACCCACGGACTGCTGAGCCATTGGGTTGTTTCCAGCAGTGCCGTACAGAGAACCAGCGCAGCATAGGTCTGATGTATACGCGAGAAAAAGGATCCAACCCAATTGTAGGCTACGTGGATTCTGACTGGGCATCGGATCTTCAAGGACAGAAAGTCTGTTACTGGCTTTTTTTTAAGGTGTTCGCTTCAACCGTTTCTTTGGGAAGCCGAAAACAAACCAAGGTCTCGACGTCTTCCAGCGAGGCGTAATATGTTGCCTTGAGCGCGGCAGTTTCGGAAGCAATATTCTTGAACGGAATTGTTAAGGACCTCAATTGCATAGCTAATGGAAGAGTTTCAATATTTGAGGACAACAGAGGATGTATTGGGATGGCACGGAGTCCTGAGTCCAAACATATCGACATCAAACACCACTTTGTGCACTATGGATCAACAGGCGAACATATTCACGAAATCCCTGGACGTCTCCCGGTTCCAGATTTTTCGCTCCATGATAGGAGTCACCGAGTGTGAAGGCCGTCTCGAATGAACTAAAACGTCTACAGCAGACGTACAGTTTAAAGAGACGTTAATAGAAAGAATCGAGTGTGAAGGGGTATTGAAAAACGAAGCAATCGCTGATTAAAGTATGCCAGACAGCAACCGCTTTAAGTATACTTGTTTTTCTCCGTGCAGCGGAATGTAATGCACCTACTGAACATCGACAACCTTGAGCCCGAGAGGCACCTTGCACCCAGCTGTCAAAAAGTAGCCGGGTGCTGGGTGACGGGGCAGTTTTGGGTGAATAAGCAAAGCTAAAGTAAGAGCGAGTATCGAATGCAGGTAAGGTCAAGCGGCAGTGAGGAAATAGCAATTAAAATTATAAATACTATTTGATTTAATTAAGGTCTAGCTTAAAATTACTTGCGATAGTGGAAACTATATTTACGTTAGAGAATCTTATCGAAAAATTACCAGCAAATATCGAAGAACAAAGTAGATACACAAATACGTAAAACCTAAACGTTAGTTCTAAAACTATTCCCTACTCCCCTAGTTACAGGTTGCATTTAGTACGGATGTGTGTTGCAAGCCACGGACAGATTTATAAAAAATAGAAGAGACACTAAACGTAAGTAAAACGATATTCAATGACAGCTACAGAAACCAGAAACAATCGCTAATGTGATAATGCCATATGTGCTAGGGTAGAGGTCCCGTCGTTGAACTTGTTTTTATTAATGCTATTTTGCTATGGCTACTAATAATGAGATCTAAATTTGCTTAGGTTAATTAAGTGGCTTTTCTTTGTTTCCTAAAAGGATTTTATAACACTACCCTTAATAAAGTGTTACGGAATCGGAAATTTGTCTTTTTTTTGTCTGTCTGTGTCTGACGCAACAATAAATAAAATTTGTTTATTGATCGGGGTTTTAAGTTGATTGGTTCGGTATGTCGAAGAAGAGCGAGAATTAGAAGCGGGGACCTTCTCCGATAAAGAATCCACCGAAACTGCGAACAGTGGTATCACTTCGCGTGTGTTAGTGTAGACTCGAGTGTACAGGATCGGGAGTGGAGCTGCAACAAATGCCTCGACTTCCAACTGGAACATCTACACCTAACAACAATACTGGAGCCATACTAAAGTCGGGAATCACCAAGCCAGCGAATGCGAAGAATATCTACAGAAGCAGTTAGCAGCGATGCCAAAGAAGTTCGAACGGATGATCAAGGATAAGGATGACTAGCGGATGAGTGAGCTCAGGGATCAGCAGAAGAAGTACGAACAGGAATTGAGAGAAACGGTTATGCTGGATCAAGTGGTGGATTAGCAGCGAGTTCGAATGAGAATCAGCCAGCGCGAATGATGCGTGGTGGAGGAACAATGATGAATCCGACTGACAATCTAGATCCATCCAATGGGCTTCCCTAGATCGACCTAGAGCGAGTTCAACGAGCAAGCCACTGCCGCAAGTCAACAATCACCACACGAATTAGGGAGGTGATGTGCTAATACAGGAACTAAGGTTGATGGAGGAGAGGTAGGCAAAAGTAAATTTTTTCAGCGACAAACTAAGGTCGAAAGTACGATTCGTGTCTGTCAATCCCAATCCTCCGGAGACAGTATTTTAGCGAAGTACTAGTAGCTTTCTCATGGTTTCGTCTCTAAGC